>QANZ01037276.1:24745-94983 GCA_003254925.1 Chamaecrista fasciculata | reverse complement strand
GATGAGATGAGATGAGATGAGATGAGATGGAGGTTCCAAAAAACACTCAACCATTACTGTTCATCCAATTCTAAGATGAGATTAAGATTAAATGAGATGGGATTAGGATGAAGTGGTTCCCAAACAGGCCCTTACACTAATACCCTATATTAGATGAGGGGCAGAAAATATCATTGAGTTAAAAGTTAATAGACAGACCTCTTGAGTTTTCAACTTATTCACTTAAGATCTTTAAGTTTTATAACTTTACATATAGACTCTCTAAAGTTTCACTTTTATTCACTTAAGACTTATGAATTTATAAAAAAAAAAAAATGAGGCTATTTAATGGTCTTAAGTGAATAAGGAGTTTATTTGTTAAATTTTAAAACTCAAGAGTTCTATGAGAATAGTTGAAAACTCAATGAATCTTTCTGGTCAATTTTAAAACTTAATTAGTAGTATTAATTGATGGATGTCGGGTCCACCAATTATAATTGAACCTAATTTTGCACTCAAAGATAAATTATTAGTAGTAGAGACGAGAATAGGGTCGATCCACAGAGACTAGTCTTGCCCAAGACTTATGCAGTTATAGACCATAAAAATAAAGGAACCAGTGAATACGTCTTGCCCAAGACTAATGTACGTGATTTTAATCTTGCCCAAGACTAACGACGTAACAATAAATTTTGAACGAGTGTAATAAAGAGCACTTGTAAATTCAAAAGGGTGATTACCGATTGATTGAGGCCTTGGCTATGATCATTTTTCATGGAGTTTCACATTTGATCATTGATATCAAAATAATATTATCTCATCAGAATAAACAGGTTAACGAATTCACATGATGAAATCACTCTTTCATTAAAGTTGATTAAAGGATAACATATCCAATTTAATCACTTATTAACTAGACGAATCCAACACGATCGACAATCCAACCTAATTAATAGAATAAATAATCGAAAATATTAACCCTAACAATTAATTCACGAAATTACCTGTTATATTTTCCTCTCCCTAACATGGTTCGACCATCTTAGTTGCTACTTAGTGATGAACTTACTAATTACGAATTAATAAGAACATCTAGCGTTATGTTTACAAATCAAATTAAATAACTTTGGCCGAGAGTTATGAAATTAACTTGAAACATATATAAAGAGACAAGTAGGAGAAACTTCCAATCTTATCTTGGCTTAGGGTGAGTTTAGATTGGAAGTTTCAACACTTGTGAGATATTGTTTAAATTGATGAAATAGAAAATATAAACAAGATCTCACAAGTGTTGATACTTCCAATCTAAACTCACCCTAAGCCAAGATAAGAGAGTTAGCCGCGTAGGGTCATTGAGCACCAAAATATGTAAAGTATGGAATGAAGCGTGAAGTCTGTGATGATTTTCGTGAAAGCCCTATGATACCTATTTATAGAGCTAACTCTAACCAATTACCCTCAAATCCCTTAGATTAAGGTTACAAAATCTTCTAATAACCCCAAAAGATATCTTCTACTGAACGTCTCTTTTTAAACTGCAGAATTCGCATAAGTTTTGAGCAAGACGTATGCAATGTGAGAATATCTTCTTTTTTGAAACTTCATAATTCGCACGACTCTTGGGCAAGACGTATACAACACAAAAATATCTTCTCTTTTGAAACTTCAGAATCTGTACAAGTCTTGGGTAAGACGTATGCAAAGCGAAAATATCTTTTAGTTGCTGATTTCAAGGGATTTTTGTGGATCTTTCTTTACCTGCAAAGCAAATTAAAGAATGATTAAGCACCAAGTCCTAATATAAAAACATGATAATTAGAAAATAAAGATTTAATCTAAAAAATATTACATTTTCAATTTGATTTGAAGTTTGAGAGAAAATCTAGAAAGTTGAGATTTTGGGGGCAAATCTTTAGATATAATATGCAAATATAAACAAAAGACTCCTAAAAGTTTGTCTAAAATCAGACTTATCATTAATATTTTCGACTCTTAACCTACAATTTATGAGGAACTTGGTACAATTTAGCGGATAAAGATCAAGGTTATGAGTCAAAAATAGTAATACTACTAAGTTTTGACATAAATAAATACTAAATTATATATATATACACTAGGGGCTTTGCGTGCTCTAAGAGGCAGGCAAATATTTATGTAAAATTATAATTAAAAATAATATAGTATAAAGATTATTTTGAATTTTAAAATTATTTAAAAATAATTTAAAAGTGGAAATAAAAGAATATAATAATATATAACAAATGAGAGAAAAAGAATTTTGAAATTTAAACCCAACTCTTGGGATTCATAAAGAATATGGGTTACATGGGAAGTTATATTTTTTTTTATATATATAGATTTGGAGATATTTTTTTTATGACCGACTACCAGAAAGGACTTTAGACATCTAATATAGTATTTTGTATATGATACATCACTATTTGGGCGTACGCCTAAACGGCCCTCGCACCGGGCCTCTTCTCCCCTCCACACCTTGCGAGGCGCCCTCGAGCCAATCGGGCGCCGTAAGCACAGTTAGGGGCGGCCGTGATCCATCCTGGGTCCTGGCGCACGCCCCCAAATGACACGTGGTCACCCACGACTACCCTGCTCCGCAATCTACGCTACAGGAGATCGTGGACTACGAACTTGCTCACACCCACGATCTCCAGTCGCCTGGCGCCCGCCAGGCGAAGTGACACGCAATCACCCACGATTGCCTTGCTCCGCAAATCTCGGTCTCCACCATCTCCGCTGGTGGNCTTTTTGTCTCTCTTACTTTCCCTTATTTTTCTAACAATATTAGTAGAAAATTATAAACTTGGCAAATGCAACAATTTGATAGAATGAAAATCTGGAGATTAAAAACATTAAAGAGTAATAAAAGATTATTTTTTTATTTTGTGAAAATTTTAGAAACCATAATAACTAATTTTAGATTTTAGCCGACGTTAAATATATATTAAAGTGTAATTTTGGTCTTTTATCTTTTGGTTAGTTGAAAATAAGTCCATCGCCTTTTTTTTTTTTACATTTTTAGTCTCACATATTTGCAAAATGTTACACCGTCTCATCCCCATTTTCATCTCTCTTCCCCTCGTTAACGCTGATGTGGCGTGCTGAAGGATAAAGTGTAATTTTAATCCCCTATCTCTTGACAAGTCATTTTTGGGACTGTAATAAATGAGGTTAAACCAGGTTAGAAAGTCATTTTAAAATTAAAAAGTGAAAAATTATAAAAAATCACTTTGAAAGCTTTCGATTTTTTATCAATTCGATGAAATAGTCAATAACATTTATATATTTGAAGAAACATGATTTTTTCAGAAGTATAATAGTAAATATTTTTGTTAGTAATATCAAGACAATTCAGAATTATATCTTACAAATTATTATTCTTATATATTATTAGATTGGAACTGTCAGCATTATTTATCTTTTTCGTAATATAATTTAACTTGATATTTTTCTCATAAAAAAGAAAAAAAGACTCTTGTAGTATTTATTTGTATTAGGACAATCACTATTTTTTTTTTCAAAAAAAAAACTATTCACATAGAATTCAAAGATTACTTTTTGTCTCTCTTACTTTCCCTTATTTTTCTAACAATATTAGTAGAAAAATATAAAGTTAGCAAATGCAACAATTTGATAGAATGAAAATCTGGAGATTAAAAACATTAAAGAGTAATAAAAGATTATTTTTTTATTTTGTGAAAATTTTAGAAACCATAATAACTAATTTTAGATTTTAGCCGACGTTAAATATAGATTAAAGTGTAATTTTGGTCTCTTATCTTTTGGTTAGTTGAAAATAAGTCCATCGCCTTTTTTTTTTTTTACATTTTTGATCTCACGTATTTGCAAAATGTTACACCATTAGTCTCATCCCCATTTTCATCTCTCTTCCCCTTGTTAACGCTGATGTGGCGTGCTGAAGGATAAAGTGTAATTTTAATCCCCTATCTCTTGACAAGTCATTTTTGGTACCGTAGTAAATGAGGTTAAATCGGGTTCGAAAGTCGTTTTGGAACTAAAAAGTGAAAAATTATAAAAAATCACTTTTAGGTTGATTTGACCTTATTTTCTTACGGTCTCAACCGATAGAAAAAATACTTATAAAGAATTATGTGTGATTTCGAACTAATCACAATAGAACTTGAAATTAGAGAGATATGACCAACTTTGCTCTTTTGACTATGAAACGAGCGGCCCACTTTCGGAGCCCAATTTGATCTTGTTTGATGAGGCCCCACTTGGACAAATAAATGACTTATCAAGAATAACTTGTGTTTCTAAATTCGTTACAATCAGACTTAAAGCGAGAGAGAGATATGACCATATTTAGTTGTTAGGATTAATGAGTGAAACTTTTGAGAAAAAATATAGAACTAAAATTGCAATATATATATATATAATGGGCTAGATTGCAACTTATCCCAAAGATCAAGGACCAAAATTGAACATAGGAAGAGGGACAGAAATGGGGTGAGATTAATGGTGAAACTTTTTGCAAAAATGTAAGACCAAATATATATATATATATAAAGATAATGAGTTAATTTGAAACCTAGCAAAAAAATAAATAAATAAATAAGAGACCAAAATTGTATTTTGGACTTAAATATAATAGGCTTAAGTGCACTTTTGGTCCCAATACTATGACTAAGGTTTCAATTTGGTCCCATAACTATTTTTGTTGCAGATTTGGTCCCAAACCTTCGCAAAAAGTTTCAGAGTTAGTCCCCTGGTAACTTCCGTCCAATTTTCGCCGTTAAATGTGACGTGGCAGTCTGACTGGGATGCTGACGTGGCAAAATCAAATGAGATGGAGTAAGTTAGGATCAATATGTAACATTTCATAACTTCTCTGGACTGAATCCACAATATCTACAAATCATCAATTCAATCTCTGGACTGAATCCGATCCCTCCTTCTTCTTCTTCTTCGGAAATCGACGGCGACGAGGTTCAAAATCGCCATAATGTATTCCAAAAAACGGTCCTGATTCTTCCTCCACTGCTTCTCCTCCTACTGCTACTTCGACATCACCGAGATCGACGGCGTTCCGACTCCACTGATTCAAGCCTCGTTTCTCGTCGGGAAGTGGCCGCCACGAGAAGGTCTGAGCCTGCCTCTGCGTGACGACGTGTTCCCAGAGCACATTGACGCCGTTGAAGGTGTCGACGATGCTGTCATTGTTAGCGAGGCCGAAGGTGAAGCCGCTGGAGTTGAGCGCGCGCGTGAGGCTAAGGCGGTTGCCGGTGATGGAGACGGAGGAGCTCAGGTAGAGCTGGACGGCGTTGTAGAGCTCGTTGGTGTTGACGCCGTCGATTTCCGAAGAAGAAGAAGAAGGAGGGATCGGATTCAGTCCAGAGATTGAATTGATGATTTGTAGATATTGTGGATTCAGTCCAAAGAAGTTATGAAATGTTACATATTGATCCTAACTTACTCCATCTCATTTGATTTTGCCACGTCAGCATCCCAGTCAGACTGCCACGTCACATTTAACGGCGAAAATTGGACGGAAGTTACCAGGGGACTAACTCTGAAACTTTTTGCGAAGGTTTGGGACCAAATCTGCAACAAAAATAGTTATGGGACCAAATTGAAACCTTAGTCATAGTATTGGGACCAAAAGTGCACTTAAGCCAATATAATAAGATCAGAAACCTATTTTGATCCCTAATATTTACCCCAAGTTCTATTTTGGTCCCTATTTTTTTTTCATTTTGGTCCTTAATGTTTTCTAAAAGTTTCATCATTGGTCCCTCACTATTGAATATGGTCATATTTTTCTTGAACAAACCCGAATGTAATTGAATCATAGTTACGAGTTAAATTTGATGAGTTCTTTCTTTGTCAAGTTGGGGTTATCGGAAAACGATGTCAAATCGAACATGAAATCGAATTCGAAAATGAGTCATTTGTTTTATGAATTTGGTCACATCTCTCTCTCGTTTCAAATTAGAATGTAATGAAATCGGAACTACAAGTTGTCCTTAACGAGTTTTTTTTTTGTCTAGTTGGGATCATTGACAAACGAGGTCAAATAGTACTCTGAAACTTAATATTGATGTTTTGATTAAACTTATTTTTGGAGTATTATTTGACCTTGTTTGTCAACCGTCTCAACTGGATAGAGAAATAACTCGTTAAGAGTAATTTGTAGCTTTAATTTCGCTGCATTAAAACTTAAAACAAAATAGATATGATTAAATTTATGAAACCAAAGACCCATTTTCGGGTCCGATTTGACCTCGTTTGTTAATGACTCCAACTGGACAAAGAAAGAACTCATCAAATTTAACTTATTATTTTGATTTAATCGCATTCGGGTTTAAAACCAAAGAGATATGACCATATTCAATAGTTATGGACCAAAGATGAAACTTTTAGGAAACATTAAAGATCAAAATAGAACAAATAATCTGGCCAAAAAAAAAATAGAACAAATAAAATATTAAGGACTAAAACGGAACTTGAGATAAATATTAGGAACCAAAATAGATTTTTGACCGAGATAATAATAATTATAAAATAAATGTTGATGTTTTCATTTGAAAATTGAATAAAATCTTTATTTTGTACAAAATAAAAAATTTAAAAGAACTTTTATTATTTTATAAATTCATAATTTTGTTACATAGAATAATTAAAAAGAAAACATGTATTTTAGCCTATTAAAAATAAGTGATAGCAAAAGCGGTGGTAGGATGTGCATTTTAAACAATGGGATGGTCGGTGATTACTCGAAAAAGTCATTGCCCTCATTGGGTGAATAAAAAAAGCAAACGATTAAAGGCAAAGGCGCAAAGACAAATTTCCATCAAATACGTCTTTTTTTTTTTTTTTTTGAAAGGGTGTCAACTTCACGCTAAAATAGCAGCCTGTCTTCCACAAAACATGTTTTCGTAGCAAATGGTCCCAAAAATGTATTATCCACTATTTTAGCCCTTGTTTATTTAAATTTTAAACTCATATATTGTTCACCAATAACCACGAATATTAAGTATTAAACTGGACAAATTTTATTGTTATGTTAGGAGGAAAATAATAAAAAAGAATGGATCCTTGTTATGGAATGCATGAGGTGGGATGGAAGAAGAAAAAAGAAAAAGAAGAGAGGAGGAGGTAAATCCTGATCCTGATTCCTAAATATAAGAATGGATAATGGAATGGAAGTGAAGTTGGCGAGAAATGGAAATAGTAAAAGCAGTTAGTGGTTTTGGGGCTTTTGGCGTAGGCGGAGAGCACGTGTGGATTGACGTAAAATGTAAAAAGGAGAAATAAATAATAGTAAGTAGTCTAAGAGAAAAAAGGAAAAAAAAAAAAAGGAGGGAATAGGATCCGCATACGTGTGGCAATGGAGTGAAGAGTGACGGTCGTCCGTTCCGTTTTGTGTGAAAAAAAAAAAGAAAAAAAAAAGAAAAGAAAAGGAAAGAGTGGGTGGTTGGTTTTTATTCCCTCTCCCTCCTGTTTGTGGAGAGAAGAGAGCGGCTTTCTCTCTCTGTGAATCAAAGTTGCTGAAATTCTCTGTTACCCCTCCCTCTTTCCCTTTTTCTTTTTCTCTTCTCTCGATCGTGTGTGTCTCTGAGTCTGTGGGAATGGGAATTCACGCTCGCTTCTCTACACTCACACCTCGTTGTTGATATGGAGAAGGTCCCTTCCCCATGGATTTCGATGCCGCTATTCCTATGTCCCGAGCGGCTCTCACCGACTCACCTTCCCTCTCCCCAGGTTCTCTTTTCTCTCTCTCTCTCTCTCTTTGCTTTCCTCTTTAATTTCCTTCTATGCATATCACTCTCGACTCTCATCCCTATTTATCCCATCTACTTCTACCCCTGCACCTGCACCTCCACAATCCGTTTTCATTATGTCAATTTCTCACCTTCATCATTCTTTCGCATCTGATTCTCATTCTTCCCTCCCGACTATCCCTACTTTCGCTCTCTGCCCTTAACTCTAATTAATACCATCAATTCTAGGCCTGCCTTTCTTCATTTCATTTCATTTTTATTTTGCGGTTAACTGCGGTTTGCTCATCACTAAATCTGGTATTTTTTCAAAAAACTTAAAGTCTCATTTATTCATCATCTCACTTTTCTTCCACTTTCCTTTTTCAGCTATTAAAATTATTTTGTCGTCATTCATTTTATTGAATACTGAACGATGATAATCTCCCTATATAATTATCCTTTTTCTGTACACTCGCTATTCTTCCCTCTTTGCGCGACGTTTATTCTCTGCGTCAATCTTTAGCATAATAGTATGTAGTCCAAACATCACTCTGTTGGGAAACTTAAGGGAAATTGGTATTAACATTATCATCATCATCCAGATGTGCATTTAAGGTCAGGAATTTATTAAGCACCTCCAGAGGCTAAAACGACCGTCGTTTTTTCTTTTCCCCCTTCTTTACTTTGGCCCATCTGCTTCTGTTATTCCTGCCCTGGTGTTGCTTCGATTGACAAAATTTTCTGAGATTTTATCTCCTGATTTTCTTTTACACGGATGCTCTATTCAACGCAAAGAAACATGCTTGTTTACTACCACTTAAGCATATTTTACTACTTTATCCAAAAGATGGAAGTTAAATAGATTAGCATCAGTTAGTAAGCAAATAATCTCCTTACCTGGATAAATAAGTCAAATAGATATGCACTTGCTTTTACTCATGTTAATTTGAAATTCTTCTAAACTCAGCTTTAATTATTCGAAAGTGAAATAATGAATGACTTAAATTTGAATGGTAATGTGAAAGTAATTATAGTTGTGAGAGGTGGTAATGCAACTAGCATTACTCAAATCAAATGGCTTTGGCAAGAAATGGTAAGTGCAGAAAGGCAGAAATATATGTATATATGTAAAACTAACTTGAAAGTTTTGGTTTCATGCAATGCAAGTAACACTTCTGTCCAGGACGGGAGGAAGAATTTTCACCGCACCCATCTAGGCATCCTGACTTGGATCTCTCTATTATTCCGTTTTTCAATTGTTGATTTGTAGCCCAATTTTGTATTATGTTGAGTGAAATTATGTGAGAAATAGGATTTCTGACATTGTAGACATTTTGTCTGTCAAAAATATCAACACAAGTACTTATCTTTCCAATATACATTCAGTCTTTTTATAGGTCCAAATGTATCTTTTTCTATAAGTTGATTCATTCATGTGATATTATTTCAGATGCAGTGTGGCAAATGACATTGAGATCAAGTGAAACAATGGAATCTGGACCTTACCCGGAGCGTCCAGGAGAATTAGATTGTTCTTACTACATTAGAACAGGCCTTTGTAGATTTGGGGCAACATGTCGATTTAATCATCCTCCTAACAGGAAGCTGGTATAAGCTGCAATGTATTTTCACATGATAATTTTGAATATATGGGTTTGGCAATTGGTTAAGTTTATATATGTACTTACTCCAAAGTCCTTCTATTATTGCCATAGAATTTTCTATGGAGATGAAATCGAATTCCTGAATATGTCTTTTCCTGATTCATGGTGTTTGCTTATTTTCTTCCTGTTTTAAATAAACTTGCATTGTGTATTCACAAAAAGATGCATACAGACAGTAAAAGAATCTTACTTTGAATGCCCCTTTCCTTGATATGGTCCTCATGCTTAGCTGCTAACTTTAGGTTTATAGAATTCTTTCACTTTTATGCAGGAGTCATTTTTCTTATGCATATTCACCTGTTGATATATACATATATGTTCCTTCAACTTTCACATAACCAAATTTCTAGTAGCTGGCTACATAAACTAAAATCTAGCATGTTGTGTTGGTAATATTTTTTATTTTGATCTCATATGAGTACTTTGGATTTGGAGTATTCAGAGGCCTGATAAGTTTATCTTCTAACGTCAGGCTATTGCCACTGCAAGGATGAAGGGTGAGTTCCCAGAAAGAATAGGACAACCAGAATGTCAGGCATGTACTTGTTTCTCAATGAATATGTAAGGTGCATCATTGCTTGTTTATGCATATGCTCTGCAGATCTGCTTAGAGTCAGAATTTATTTTGTAACTAGTTGCAGTCTGTGTGTGGTAATTGAGTTTTAAATCAACATTCTTTTAAGTCTTCAGACCACCTTACATAATTCAGTGCTGGTAATTTAGAGGAGTTGAAGTTTTAAACAGTGTTGAATGGGATTCAGGGGAAGGAGAGCACTCTGGCAGCATATTTTGCATGCCATCTATATTCTGTTATTGTTTCTGGAGATTTGTAAGGGGAAATATCTGAACAGTGGTATTGTTTAGGTTGAAAGTTAATAAAATATGAAGTGCTTGCTGTTACCTGACTTTGTCTGAACATTGAGGTAACTTGTTCAGGATTAAAAGTTTAAACATTAGTTTAATGTTGTTTTGATCTGACTGGAAACCAGTTTTTGTATCCATTAGTTTTGGTCCATCAAATTCTGGTAATTCTTGAAGAACTGCTTATTCTTTATTTATATGCTGGACGATCCTTACCAACTTGTAGCTACCATTGATATCCTCCATGAGTTCTAGGCTCCAAAAGAGCAAGAAATAATTCATGTTAAATTCTAACTTATAAATCCCTGTTTTGTTTTGTCAATAATTTTTCTTTAAAAAACAAATTCCAAAACTTATGATATCTATGTTGAGGTGTAGTTTGCATTGTGAGCTGTGACCCAAGATACGGATGAACTTGTGTAATTTATACGTTCAACCATAGTTCAGAAGCTAATACCTTTCATTTGCTTTCCAGTACTATCTGAAGACAGGAACTTGCAAGTTTGGAGCAACATGCAAGTTTCATCATCCAAGAGAAAAGGCTGGGATTGCTGGAAGAGTTGCCTTAAATAGTTTAGGCTATCCACTTCGCTCAGTTAGTATACTAATACTTTCCTTGAAATTTTATTCTACGTTTTTTTTTGCCTGAAAATTTTATTCTAGTTATGTACAAATAATTCTTCAATTTGTATTCTTGTAGTATAATTGCTTGGTTGGGTAGACAAACTTAACTTGTTTATTACATATTTATGCCGCAAAATTTTAGTTGAAATTGTTCTTACTTTTGTCTTGTATGTTTTCCCAAATTCCATGGCCTTGCATGCAGCTATGTATTTATCAACACCTGAATCTTTTCTTGTTTTTTTTAGTTTATGGGGTTTTGAATTTTATCATCATTTATATCTTCTTTGTTTGCTGCTCCTGAAGAATGAGCCTGAATGTGCTTATTATTTGAGAACTGGACAATGCAAATTTGGGAGCACTTGTAAATTCCACCATCCTCAGCCAAACAATATGATGGTTTCATTGCGCGGTTCTCCGGTTTATCCTACTATTCATTCTCCGACTACACCAGGTCAGCAGTCATCATATGCAGGGGGAATTACAAATTGGTCCAGAGCTTCTTATCTTCCTAGTCCACGCTGGCAAGGTCCTTCAAGCTATGCACCTTTAATTCTACCTCAGGGAGTGGTTTCAGTTCCTGGGTGGAGTGCATACAGTGTAATCTCTTCTCTTCTTCCTAGATTAGAAAAGAAAAAAAAGGACAAAAACAAAAACCAAAACAAAAAGTGATAGGCTATGTTTCTGGGCATTTAGATGATTACTTATAATGTAATTCAACATGAAACGTATGCATCGCTCTTTTGCTAAAATTTGCCGTTGCTGAGGCTTTCCAACATGTTAATTGGTTATTCATTGTCTCCAGGGTCAGGTGGGATCAATCTCTACATCAGACAGTCCACAGCAAACAATAGGAAATGGTCAAATCTATGGAACTTCCAGGCAGGGTGAATCAGCAAATGCAGGATCTCAAGGGGCATATTCTCAAATTCGTTCTGGCTCTGTTCCTCTGGGGTTCTATACACTTCAGAGGGAGAACATATTTCCTGAGAGACCTGGTCAGCCTGAATGCCAATTCTACATGAAGACTGGAGATTGCAAGTTTGGTGCTGTCTGTCGGTTTCACCATCCTCGTGAGAGGCTAATTCCTGCTCCTGACTGTGTTTTGAGTCCCATAGGCCTTCCTTTACGTCCAGTGAGTTTAATTTTTTTCCACCGACTTCTGTTTACCAAGTTGGTTTTTTTGAGCATCTTAGATTATTTTATTTTCTGAATTTATACAACATTATTCTAGGTCTTAATCTAGTTAGATCTTGAAAAAGAGTAGACTGTCTGATTTTACTGGTGGTTCAACAGGTTTGTTTTGGAACCATGCACGTTGCACACTTAAGCACAAATTTGTTGAATCTGGATATAGAAGAATTAGTTCATCTATGACCATAACCAACTTAAGAGAGGCATGGAGACATGATTTTATTCATGGAATGGTTTGAAGCAGTTGCAAAATTGAAAATTGAGAGACGATGAAGAAAAAGTTAACCAGTTTGAATTATTTGTTGCATGCTTTTCCTTGTTATATTTTGTAATCAAATCATGATTTCGGAACATTATTGGAGTTTCTCCCTTCAATTGTTGAATATCTTATTTCGTTCAATCTTCATTATTATGTTACAAGCTGATAGATGCCGTGTCCCATTTTTCACAGGGAGAGCCTTTGTGTGTCTTTTATTCGCGATATGGCATATGCAAATTTGGCCCAAGTTGCAAGTTTGATCATCCAATGGGAATCTTTGCATACAATATATCTGCATCACCTTCTGCTGATACCCCAGTCCGTCGTTTGTTGGGATCTTCATCAGGAACTGCTGCATTAAATTTGTCAACAGAAGGACTTGTTGAGTCAGGCTCAGCAAAGCCCAGGAGGCTTTCATTGTCAGAAACTAGACAAATTTCTTCTGGTGAAGATAACATTGATGATGAAGGATGAAGTGTTTTAGAAATGGGTCATTTGCATTTTACAATTTTTTGGGGGAGATAATTGAGCAATCTGTAAATTCATTTTCTCATTACTGGAGATGTACAGAGGTCATGTCAAGTTGATTCTGTCAACCTGAAAATGCATGCAGTTGACAGATTTAACTTTTCTGGATTTCATGTTACCACATTGTATAAATTGCAGCAAATATTGTCACATTTGGTCAAACCTGATGTGAACATTTCTTCTGTCCTTAAAATCAGTCCCAGTTAACTTTTTCCTGGCATGTAAAAGTATCTTCTTTCCGAATTTATTGATAACCAAATTCGGCCTCCTTTGCGAATATTTTGTTTGATGCAGGTTTGAACTTCATTGCACAGCCCTTAAATTTTGGTAAAGGTTGAGGTTGTGCTGTCTACTGCATGTATGTAGAATTCATCTTCAGCAGCAGTACCGTCATTATCTTTCTATTTTTCATATTCTTGATTTCTTGTACCGCTAGCCATCGTTTATATTATTCTTGGGGGAATTCAAAGCAGCCTTTGAAGTTAACGATGATTGTTGTGTATCTCTGTACAATTTCCTCAATTTAAATTAACAAATACTGTTTTGGGATTTTGATCTGTACTTGTATTTGTTTCTATTGTTTTTGATGACCCAGTTCATTTTGCGTTGAAGGGTAAGAATCCAAACTGTGGAAAGTAGGAAGTAGTAGCAGAATCATAAATTGTAGAATAAGGTTTGTATGTTGGAGAGACTGATTACAATTAGCTTAGATCTATATTTTGAGTCAGCAAGTTGTAAGTACATTTGCCAGAGGATTCTTCTTCTGCCTGACAGTTTGGCTCACAGTCCACTTGCAGAAAAATCATTAACGAGCTGAGCTGCTCACGCTTCAGAAAATCATAAACACACATGCCTGTGCAGGTGCCGGGAATTAGGGCTTTTTAGATGTAATGGGAGTAGCTCAACTCGATACTCATAACTTAGCCCCCTGCTCTGCTACAAGTGCTACGGTATAAAAATAGGCCAGGAGGGGATGTGTATTCCTCAAAATCCGTTATTTTGTTATTTGTTATTTTGTTATTTTGTTATTTAATAGGCCAACAACAACAATCACCAAAGTCTTTTTTTATAAGTAGGATTGGCTATATGGATAAATTGACGTTAACGCGTTTTATTTTTGCACATGTTAATAGTTAGGTTATTAATATATAAATATTTTCTGATAGTTCCATAGATTATTTTCTTTGGTCTTTTCCTTTTTCGGATTATAGAATTTTCAACCATTTGGTCAACTCTATGTACCGGAGTCTCTATAAGTCTTTTTTGTACATGTCTGAACCACCTAAGGTGTGTTTCGACCAATTTCCCTATGATAGATGTTATTCCAATTTCCTCTCTGATGATCTCATTCATGATATTATATTTTATAGTATGACCACAAATCTATTGAAGCATTCTCATCTTAGTCACGATTAAGGTGAATTGGAAGATTTAATTTTAGCACTTCATTTGGGGGTATTGAAGTAATTGGCTTACGTGGGTGTATGGCAATTAATAATTAATGCTTACCCACAAATCTGCTGCATTTGTAATTCTATTTGGCTCTACCTGTGTACAGGTTTTGTAATCTTCACGTGGCCGCAGGATATTCATAGTTTCCACTTGCAACTTTTCTATGTTGTTGTTCATTGCGTTATTAATTTGATGAGTTTTTTTTTTTCATATACATAATAAATAAATATTTTTTAACTACAAAAATAAGATTGTGAATTTGTGATTTGAGTGAACAGTAGATGAAGACAGCCTGTATAAATTTTTGTAGCTTGATTTGGTGTGAACCAGTTGTCACCATAACCTATCCATTTATCTTTTATTTTTGTTTCCTCTTTTGGGTTCCTTACATCCTTGACTTTCTTGCATTCACAAATATGAGCGAATAGAAAAAGGTCGATGTGTCTTGATGTGTGTTGTTGAGCAAGGCCTTCTAAAACCACTAGTTTAGCTTTTGCTGATATGATATTGATGGGTGTTGCCTATCCTAGGCTTGTGGTTGCGTCATTTTGTTCGTTATCATCTGCTCGTCTTGTTATAATATATATATATATATATATATATATTAGAAACACGGAGCCATTTAGAAGTGGAAAGTACAAATATCATGATCTTGCAAATTAACAATTCCAGTAGCAATAATCGCCTGCTTCCATCTTCTTGCATCCTGGTTGTTAATAATGAAGCCTTGAGTCTTCTTGCCAGCAAGCACGTCTGAAGGTTAAGAGAGTTTGTCTCATGTCTTTTCCATTTCTTGAGGTTGAGGTGTACGCTCTAATCCATCTCTCAACGTTTGTAAACATAATGGCGGTAATCCAACGACCAAGATACCTAAACGCTATAACAAAAATATTCAAGAGGAAGTTATTATAAATAAAGGAAGCGTTAGGAATTCTTTCATTCCGGGATTTCCGGCTATCATGAAAATAAATGATTTCGGCCACTGAGTTGATAGTCATAAATAAGTGTCTCAATCTTTTTAATTAATTGCAGTGGTTGAACATTCCGTCCTCCCCACTTGCTTTCAGTTTTTGCCCACTAGATTTGATCAATCACAATGAGACACCTACAAGCTGCTTCTGAGTAGTGAGGAAGTAGGGATTTAAGAAACCTGCAAAACCACAAAATAAAGGTATCTTCAACTTGAAGATCTATTCTGCAATCCCGAAATATTCCAAACCAGCAAGCCTTTGTCCACGAGCAAGTGGCAAAAAGATGATCAATTGTTTGTTTCGCGCTCCTCGTGACAGAATTGACAGAAGAATGTGCCATGTATATGATGCTTGTTTAGAGTGCCCCCAGTCTGTTGATAAGTCTCCATCCTGTATGTAGCACCCTTTTCAGAATTTTCAACTTCCAAGCAAAATCCTGCCCCCGCTGGGGGTTGAGAAATTGTTGACTTGAGACTGTTGAATCAGAAAATTGTAGCCAGATGCCACTTTATATTCCCCTGTATTTGATTTACTCCACACAAGACCATCCTCTATTAGTAAAGGAGAAGGGTTGCTGAGCTATTTGGTCAACTTGATGTTGATTGAAATGATCCCTTAGCTTATTTAAACACCAGATTTTCCTCCCTGCATCGATGAAGTCAGATACCTTCTGATGGATTGTAGTGTTGATTGGATTTTTTTCCCCTTCTAAAGTGAGTATATAGTACAATGAGTATAAGCAAAATGCCATTGATAGGGATGAGTGGATAACAGTAAGATCTCTCTAATTTATCTACCATTTTATTTACATGAAACTTGTATCTAAAAGTAATTCGAATAAAAGAAGAGGATGATATGACAGTAAACAAGGAAAGGGAGTGAGCTCCATCCTAAGGTACACCTCTTTCGATATTTACACCTTACAACACAAGCTTCGCTGAGCAGCTTCTCTTTTTCACCTCTAAAATATCTTCCCAAGATTTACGACACCAGCTATGGCTGCCATTTTTTGTTCTGCTTCCCTTTACATTTTTTTTTGTCTCTCTTTTTGGCTAAACTACTTCTCTTTACAATTTACAAAGCAATGCATATTTTATTTTTAAAAGTTTTTCACAAACATTTTGGCTATTTATATGGATCCATCCAACATTGGTCCTCCTCCACTGCCTTTTGCCATCGTTTCTTAAATATATCTAATTCATGGTACGACAGTCTTCTCACCTGCAATCCGTCAAACAATATCAGTTACAATTACAATATTATTCAGATATTATTAAGATATCTCATGGCCACTATTTTACCGGTGGCTTTAACTGACAAATCATGAGAAGATGGCAACTTACATCAACTCTATGATCCTTAGCCCTAGATGAAACCTGCAAGTCACAGATAATTCAGAGTCCAATCAATTAGACATGGCTTCCGAATTAAAGGTGTACAAGAAAATCATAATATTTGCTATTGAACTCTTTGATTGAGATACCACATCCTCTGACCTCAGTATTATTATTGTCATCATTATCTAAACCTCCAAGAGTAGGGCGACCGTAGTGGACTA
The DNA here is from genome assembly GCA_003254925.1 of Chamaecrista fasciculata. NCBI lineage: Eukaryota > Viridiplantae > Streptophyta > Magnoliopsida > Fabales > Fabaceae > Chamaecrista > Chamaecrista fasciculata. The sequence goes on along the minus strand of QANZ01037276.1, from coordinate 78,154 downwards.
TGTATTCAGCATCGACAACACCAACATTTTTTGTTCGATCACCCTATTTAGGGAAATCAAGATCAAGATTGAAGTACAAACGAAGAATAGAAAATAATACGAGATCATTGAAGTTAACCAAAAAACAGAGTTTTGCTTGCCTGTGCACAATAGCCAAGCTGTAAATCCAGACCCCATGCATGGACCAAGTCACTCTGTAAAACGAGTCCCACATGATGAATAAACATGTTACCAGTGCAGACGGCAGAGTGATGACTAGAGTAACGCTAAACAGAATGACATACCTGGATCATGTACCAAACACAGCGCCAGGCAGCTCTGGAGAAAACAGGAGCCATCATCTCTATCCATCTAAAACAAAAAAGTTTATCTTTCTCTAACAAGAATAGCAGAAACAACGAAATAAAAAAGTCATGTTAAATTACAAGTTACCACAATAAACTTTTACCCCGTGCAAGGAGGAGCAGTACTGTTGTCATCACAGCCTTTACCATTATCAGCAGTCTTGTACGTCCTCCTACGAGTACAATGATGAAAAGCATACACAGAACAATTATCTGATTTGAAGAACACCCATTGAATATATCATCAGAAAACGTGAAAATTGAAGCTAAGCTTTTCTTCTTTGTTTTTCTCTCTGAGGAGGCAATTTAACTCGGGAGCTCCTCATTAGATGTCCACTTCAGGGGCGGCATGTAATTACTATTAGGTAACTTATCAACAAAAACACTAGGAAAATTCTGTGCGGCTGTGCTGAGACCAAGGAATATACAAACAATATCATTGTTAACAACAGCAATAGGTCAACAGGAAAACCTGTGCACGACTGATCTCCCACGTAAGGTAATCTGGTGATGAACTTCTGATTCTTTAGGATCAAGTGCCGGTTGTGAAATCTCCAATCCTTCACTTTTGATAATAGATACATACCTACAATCAATCAAGGAGGATATATCAATTGTCGAACATTAATTGTTTAGAAGATATGCCAATTAAGTCTTCCCAGAAGATGTGTGGTTCTCCCATTATACTGACACTTTCTGATATCCTCCCACACAAGAGAGGATAGAAAGCTTATAGATCTATAAGCTTGTCTTAAGGCACGAGAGAGTGCACCAGTATATGTAAACTACAACTACTAAATTGGCTGTGCATCGATCTGCTCCATTCATCTGCAGTGTTTACAGGTAAATAATTCTCAATTCTAGGTAAATGTGTTTAACGTACTTATCAGGGTGGAAATTTTCAACTCCAAGGTCCTCATCCCAAAGGAAAATATGTTCATATTCTGCAACTATGTCTGGGTGTAAGAAACGCTTGGCAAACCACCTAATCAATAAAAACATGTCAATGGAAGAACTCATATAGGGGAATTAATATTGTCATTATAGATAAGAATGAGTAAGGTTACCATTTGCTTTGATTGGTGGCAGAAACATGAATTACGCGATCACTCCATTCAAAATCTTTCCACTCATCAACAATACCATCATAATGGAAGAGCATCACAGCAAAATCACTTGCTAGAAACTGGAGTTTGTAGGAACAAGGGTCATAACTCTTGCACCGAAATAAATTATTAATATAAAGCAAACTGTAAATAGATTGGAGGACCTTTGGGATCATTTTGCTCACAAGATCTTTCTGCCTTATCCCCACTGTCACTGTAAACAAATTGGTTGAAACATTTGCCGTAATCTGTTTAAATGTTTGCAAGTTAGTGCACACCCTCAGATACAAAGAAATAACATGGAAAAGCTGAGCATAAAACTGCGACTGAACCCTGGTGGTATATGCTTTACGGAAACTGAGTAATGGATGAAGTGATGAAAGGCTCTGTAAAAAGATATTTATAGGTTCACTAAATCAGAAGACAAGACAAAACCTTTCTCAAATTAAAGACAGCATAAAATCCAAATACATTTTAATAAGCCAAACGTAACTTTTGGCTTAGCTAGACTATATAAAAATAGTAAATGACCGCTTGAGTTTATTTGATAATGATATGATATCGTCGTGGGAAGGATAATGTGACGACTGGGTAATCTTAAATTCTTAAAATTGTCCATACATAAACACATTCCAGTTCTTATAAATTTCCCTGCACTAGGAAACAACCACATTGCCGTTATTATTTTTTCTTTATCGGTTACAGAAGAGACAGAAAAGTGAGTTATCATGGCAGGCTGAAACTTACATCTAATTTGATGTGATGTTTATTTTTCCTTCGAGGCTCCCCCAAAGGTAGCATTTTGAAATCCGAAGTATTGGAGACTATACCTTCAGGTAATACCTCACTTCCCCTAGGCCTGCACTGATTCTACTAAACAAGATAAAGTAACATGAGTACAAAGTTGAAAATCTATGGCAGTACAAAATGGGTAAATCATCTTAAATAATTCATGTGTGTCTGAGTAAGAGTTTGCGCGGTAAGGAGAAGAAACCTTGCATTTGTCATTCCCGAAATTCTGAATAGCATCGTTTAGTCTCCATCTTAATAATTTCTGCAGTATGAGACCAAAAAGACCATCCCAAGGATTAAAACGTGAAAGAATAGCAGTTCCTACTCAAATCAAATCAATTTTAGGTAAACTCTTAAGAGAGTTTGTTTATGTACCTCTCTGTAACCTTGTGCAAAGAATAAACTCGCAACAAACATAATAACGAGAAGTAAAGCAGATGCCGGGAAGATGAGACAAGACGAAGATTTTTTACTCTTTAAATCAGCAGCAAATGAAGATGTCTGGAATGAAAAGAGGTGAACAGGAATTAAGTGGACACAAAAGCATTAAAAATAATTTAGAAGGAAAAATAGAAGAAAGATAAGACCAAAAAAAACCCAAACCCAAAGAAATATGATCGCAATGAAAACTGACAAGAGAAACGCAAACTGAACAGAAATAAAAGGCAAGGTCAGGCAGAAAATGACGATATATATAGAGAGAGAGAAAACACTAAAATATAAAATTGGTGGATCAAACGATGATTGAAGATGCGAGAAAAGTTCACTTAAAATTCATTAACCCAAAAGAGAATCAAAACTGGGAAAATAAAAAGTGAGGAAAGAAGGATGGAATCAGAATGAGAAAAACAGAGAGATGTAGTAGTTCCGTACAGTATCAGATGACCTCATGTTCCGCAAAAGGTAAGAATATGGACGGAGAGAAAGCGCTGTGTGAAGCAGTTACCCGAAAGATTGAAATGATGAGAAAGAGAGGTATTGGCGTTGGGGATAGAGGAAGAAGAAGAAGAAGCGAATAAGGCGGGCACACCCAACAGACAAACGGTGAAGAATTTCGCTTCCACGATTTCCCACCAAAATATATCAACCTTCGTTGCAATTTACAAACCTTTTTTTTTTTGGCCAGAACAATTTACAAACCTTTGATTGTATACTTTTCAAAAAAAAAAAATACAAACCTTTGATTGTATGTTAAAAACATTTTAATTCTAGATTTTAAGATTTTGAATTTGTTAAACTCAACTCGATCTAAGGACTCATAAAAGTATAACATAAAAAACAAAAATAGTATTTTTATTCATATAGACCAAAATATAATATTTTTACAATATGATCAATTTATAAATTTTTATTTTTAATTTAATTCCTAAAAAATAAATTGTCTATGATTAAATTAAGTAACAAAAATTTAAGAGAGATATTTGGAAAAATATCAAATATTCTCAGGATTATCAAATTTGAATCAAACATAAAATTGTAATATTCATAGAAATATGGTAAAATAATCTCATTACTATTTTAATTCATCCAAACAGATTCTTTTATATTTGTGGAATCATATTCTTGTGAATCACATTCCCAGGAATATAATTTATGGGAATGAAAAAAATTCGTGTACCAAATGCCCCCTAAATATGACAAATATGTCGAATAGTAAGAAAATATTAAAATTTAAATAAAAATATAATGAATTTTTATTGAAAAAGAAAGATCAAATGATTCAAATCCTGATAAAGATTATTAAAAAATTACCAAATAATTAATTGCAAAGAAAGAAAAAGTCAAGTGTACTTGCACATTAATATAAAATAAACTTGGAGAAATGGAACAACAAAGAGAACAAAGAATTCAAAATGCAAGATTTAAATCAATTTGAAGCAGTTGTAAAATGAGAGTGAAAACGGATAAGAAACTAAATGAGTTCGTTATACTTTTGAATTTTTTTTATTTCATTTGTATGAAAATATTAAGATGTAATAATATAAAGGCGAGATAACAATAATTATTTTTTGATTGGAACTTGAAAAAAAGATATAATTGGGGTTTTGATCTAATGTATTTGTTTGCAATGAGTGCCAAATGCTATGACTTAAAAGCATTTAAGGAGAAGATATGATGCTCTAAATAGAGGCAAATGTCAATTTTACCCATTTCAACTATTTCTTTTTAACTATAAAAATCTTTGTCGATGTTAAAAGATTTTAAGGGCAATTTTAAGAAAAAAAATTTGTAAACAACCATTTTTAGTAGGAAAGATTTGATTATAGTGAAAAGATTATTTGATAAGACTAAATTGCACAACCACACCCTAAATTTTAAGTAATGTACACATAATACGTTGGGTTTAGAATTGTACAAAAATGAATCATGAGTTTTTTATTTGGGACAACTAAAACCTTTACGTTGTTTACCGATCAAAGTATATTTTTGGTCTCATAATTTTTTCTCATATCTCAATTTGGTCCCATAATTTTTTTTTTTGCATTTTTGATCTCATATCTTACGCTTAGGTTGTAGGTTTGGTCTCGTATCACTTTTAGTCCCATATCTTTTGGTTAAGTTGCAAAATTGGTCTCATATCTTTGTAAAAAGTTTCACTGTCAATTCTAATTGACCAAAAAAATATGGGACCTGATCCAAAAATACGAGACCAAAAGTGTAACATGGGACCAAAATTTGTAACTTGAGCAAAAAAAATATATATAACCAAAAGTGCAATAAAAACAATTATGAGACCAAATTAAAAACTGAGCGAAAGTTATAAACCAAAAATACACTTTAATTTTATTTATTTGATCTTAAGTGCCACAAATGAGAGAGTATAATAATAATTTTTTAAACAAAAAAAGTATAATAATTATTTGAGGTAAAGTACTATTTGGTCCCTCCTTTTTCACACTTTGAACTATTTGGTCCCTCAAAAATTAGAAACGTTAACCCGCTAGTCCTTGTAGGCTAACTCTGTTACTAATGATGATGACTTGGCTGTTAAACGCACATATGACACGATATAAATGCCACGTAATTAACTATTTGGTCCCTCTATTTTAAATCTGAAATCTGAGTTGGCTCCATCTTTCAAAATACAACTATTTAGTCCCTCTTCTTCATGTCTTTTAAGGTTAGCAATTCCTCTAATCCTTTTCATTAATCCTAACAAAGAATGACATCCACAGTACAATTCACGCCTCTTTCTCAAGATATTGAAACGCTGCTTATTACAAAGGGGATGCATCGCTATTGCAAACAATTGATTTAAAAAGCTGCTTATTTACCTTCCACTTGTATATTGGAGTTTTGGGGAAATAAATCTGAGTGTATTTATTTAACTTCAAGCAATTTGGAAATCTGGTTATGTTGATTTAGGCATGGCCGCCCACACTATAAAAGGCTTAAGAAGGGTACATAACGCATTCTATTCAGTCTAGACTGATTTCTTTCATATACTCATTACTTAGGTATGGGAGGGAAATATCGCGAGCAGCACTCCACTCTTTTTTGTTTTGCAGAAAATGGCTACCCTTCGTTCATCACTACACATTAACAATTAATCTAAAGCTTTTCTAAAGCTAATTGATCGAAAGATGAAAATTATAGGAGACCATTTGTACAATGCAAAAATGCAACATCTGCATTTAACAGAAGTGATTGTACTGTGGATGCCATTCTTCGTTAAGATTAATGAAGAAGGTTAGAGGAATTGCTAACCCTAAAAGACATGAAGAAGAGGTACTAAATGGTTGTATTTTGAAAAATAGAGTCAACTCAGATTTTAGATTTAAAATAGAGGGACCAAATAGTTAATTACGTGGCATTTAATGTACCATATATGCATTGAATGGCCAAGTCATTACAGGGACTAACGAGTTAACATTTCTAATATTTGAGAGACCAAATAATCTATTTCAAAAATGCAAGGACCAAATAGTTCAAAGTGTGAAAAAGAAGGGACCAAATAGTACTTTACCTCTAATAATTTTAATAAAAATTCTAAAATCGATCCAAACTCATAATTGTAAATTGTCAAACCCTACCCATCCCTTAATTCCTCATGCCCAAACCTCTTCGGATCCATATCCATTGATACAGCTCGTCATATTCGCCAAAGCAACTCATGCCCAAACCCTAACCCCCGTCGATAGTAAGGAAGAGAGGCCGCAAGTGAGAGGACCAACTGGTGTGAAGCAGAAAACGCCGCGAGAGAAGTTGGAAAACGCCGCTTGTCGTCGTCGTTTGTGCTCGTCAACGGTGGGGTGGCTCGTCTCGTCGTCTCTGCTTCTTTCAGGTTTTGCTTCCTTCTTTTAATTTTCGTCTTCGTGTATTTGTGAATTCGTCTGCATTTTGTGGTGTTCCTTTTTCTTCACACATCCTACCTACTCTCACATGTATAATTATAAATAATTAACTTAATGGTTGTATCATCTTATAATAGGAATGAAGACATTGACATCTTGCTGCCCGTTTTTAAAAATCCGTTTGTCAGTCTCTTTTATGATAGAAATCTGCATCTATTAGAATTAAGTACTGTAATTTGTTGTCTCTTATGGATAAATTAGTGTACTTTTAGTCGTTCTCTGTTCAGGAGATATTCAAAATTGGAGGGGAATGGAATTGATGAGAAATTGTTGGTACACGTGTAATTTAAAATACCATCACCATATACTCTTTCTTCAATTTCTGGAGAGAATGATTCATATGAAATTTAGATGAAGTAATAACATGTCCAGGCTGATGAATTTTGATGAAGTGATCTATTTCATTGGTGATGATTGTGAATATGGTCAGCCCTACTTGGAGTCATTTTTGGTTGGAACTTAAAGGTTAAACGATGTAACTTTTCCTTATGGGTGCCAAATGTTATGACTTGAGTTTTAGAGCAATTAAAGAGAAAGACACAATGATTTCCCAAGGGGTTTGTGTTGCCCAAGTGGCTACGCTATCATAACTAAATGGAGGCAAATGTCAACTTTGTCCCCTTTGAGTCCTTCTTTCCAACTACAGATAGTTGTAGAAATAGAAAGATCACAAGGGCAATTCTAGAAAATAAGTTTGTAAACAACTTGTACTTTTAAAGTAGAAAATATTTGTGCTGTGACTACAAGGACTTTTTTCTTTTTTGGTTGCTCTCCTTCATCACATTTTTATAAACTATTGTTTGTTGCTCAGTTTTTCATATTTCTTGATTCTGGATGTTACTTTATATCGATATCCCTCTCCTTGCAGCTTGTAGAAGTTTCAATCATGTCTTGGTGCACAATTGAGTCAGATCCAGGTACGCCACTACCTGTTTGTTTTATATAATTCCTTCCTCTGGAAGTTATCTGTTTGTTTTATAAATTCCTTCCTCTGGGAAGTTTTATAAGAGATTTTCCTGGTTGCTGACTGTAGGATATTGAATTATATCAATTCATCAAATTTCACAGAAAATGTATTCTTGACTTGTCCACTTATTTTGCAAAATTTCACTTGTTATTGGAACTTCATCAAGTAATGGTGTACCTAAAATAAACCCCACATTAATTGGTATTTATTATTGGTATTCAAACGAACTAAGAGTTCCCACTCCAGATCCTTTTGACATTTTTGTGCAGAAATCGTTTCCTTTATGAACGAACCAAATTTCCATGTGTCAAGAGCATGTTTGTTAATTTTGAAATCTTGATCATCATACCCAATCTTACAATCCAACCTAGAGAAAACAATCCCAAATTCAGAGAAGATCATTTTCTTCCAAGATTTGTCCAGTATCACAGCGTCAATTAAACAAATTATTTATTTATTGTTTTTCCCTTAAGAACAATTGTAGTAGAAGTAAATCCAGAAGCTAGAAACCTTTGATCCAAAAACTAGAAATGGTCCACCCCAAAACTCGCCTTTTGGTGCTCTCCTCCTGGCATACTGCTCTGCGCGTCAAGTATCTCACTATTCAAAGCTTCCATCAGACCAAAGAGGGAGAATCATGGGCAAATGAGGAGAATGGATGAGCAGAGAAGAATTGGCAAACCCTACTTTGGTTCAAGTTCAAAATGGGATGACAGTATTTTGTTTTGTTTGTATAATTGAAAGATTATACATTTAATTATTAATAATGATGATTGATGACTTCATTAGATTTGACTAAGGCTTGTTAATTTTATTTTATCAGTGAATTAATATTATGTCTGAATCTTTTGTACTATGTTTAAGGCTTATTATATGTTGCCTTGATGTATGAGATCTTATGACTATGAAAGACTTAATTTGTACTATCAATGTTTGATGAAATTTAAGTTTTAAGTAGTATTATGCTAATGTGTGAAGTGTACACAACAATTATAAAACTTAACGGGTTGGGTAAGTGGAGGTCAGTTTGCCAACAGGTAATAAATAGTTTTTGACTTTAACACCACTTCCTTACATGAGATTCCCCTCGATTTGGCGGGTGGAAAAAGCAAGACCCATCACTACCTAATGCTAAAATTTAATTTCATAATGAAGACTGAAGAAAATGGAGGCAGTAAGAATTAAGTCCCATACTGTCGTGTCGTCAAGGCTTGGACTGCATATCAATTCAATAGCCATTCAATCTAAAAACTTGATCTATTAGCTGGAGGGCCATGATGGCTTCATGTCTCTAATTCTAGATAGCATGCCTAACAAACTATTATGGTTTATAAAGCAAGGATTTCATGAAGTTTGTATAGCTGTACAACATGAAGCGTCCAATATGAATGAAATGAGATATTGACATATCATACTGTTCATATCTGTTTATTCATTCAAGGCTTATAAAGTATCCTTTTTTTTTTTCCTGGAGTAGTTGCATAAATTTTGTTCAGGTCATTACTTAAAACTTTCCCTCCTTTTATCCTATTTTTCAGGTGTATTTACAGAACTTATACAACAAATGCAAGTGAAAGGGGTGCAGGTACTTTTGTTGGATCAGATGGATGTTTCCTTGGTTTTGTTTTAGTGTTGCACTGATTTCTCATGGTCTTAGCGTGTGGTGGGATGTTGATTTTCAATTTTTCCTGAGGGTTTGTGGCCTCCTTATATATCTATCTGCTTTAATATCCTTAACTTTAGCATGAATTTTCAGATATATATTAAAGCTAAGTTCAGGTTAAGAGTTGGCCATAATGCTAACCTTTCTGAATATTTACCAGAAAATTCTGATGGCAATAACTATCTAAATAATAGATTACAGAAACAAAAGAGAAGTACTAAAAATTAAATCATATTTAGTACTCTGCATCCAGTGAGAGAGAACTATACCTGACTAAGTATATATTTAAGTCGAATTATTCAAACTCTAATAAAACACTACAAAACTAACAACCTGATTTGTCATTCTTCTGTACTCTTTGGTTAGCTGGTTTTGTATGTATTGATTGGGATCCTTTCTTATGTTGAAAATAGCTCAAATTTGTGGAAGATATTTGAAACGGATATGATGCTGTGCTACCTGTGAATAAAGCTATGTCATCAGATATGCATAAAATATATAGCTTAGAGGGGCCAATCTTTTGAATCATGATTCTTGCATCATAATACTATTTACTACTTAGCAAACTTGAGTTCAGTCTTTTCTGGGATATTGGGATTTGCTAATGGTAAGAAAATTTGTGGTTCTGCCAAGCAGAACAAAAGAAGGTTAAGAAGATAACCCTGCAAAAAGTCTGGGTCTGTCATAACCAGACTGGAAAAACCAGCAGAAAGTTGCTTATTTGAATTGTTCAACTTACATATCCATGGTAAACATTTCTAAATCCAGTTCGAGGAACAATAATTGATTTGATTTGATTCCAGGTAGTTTGTTTTTTGAAATAAACATTAGGCTATGCATATTCAGTTTCCCATTTGACTTTGGTTTATCTCCTGTGTGTATGCTGTCATGATGCCTTGATATGTTGGCAGGTTGAGGAGCTGTATTCATTGGACCTTGACTCTCTCAACAGCCTTAGGTTTGTGCACTTTCTCTGTAACACTCTTAAGTTATTATGAAATTTACGAGTTATGATAATATATTTGTGAACATTAACCTTCTTTTTTTGTTTTCTTCCTGGGTTCCACCCTCAATTACAGGCCTGTGTATGGGTTGATATTTCTTTTCAAATGGCGTCCTGGGGAAAAGGATGACCGTGTGGTTATCAAAGATCCAAATCCTAACTTGTTTTTTGCTAGCCAGGTTAGTTTTCTTGGTACTGAAGTCTTAAAAAGGCATGTATTTTTTTTTTATAATTTTACCAATCCAGATTGTTACATTTGTAGGTGATTAATAATGCATGTGCAACCCAAGCGATATTGTCTATCCTTATGAATTCACCTGATATTGACATTGGTCCGGAGTTGTCAAAATTGAAAGAATTTACCAAGAACTTTCCTCCTGAGCTCAAAGGTTTGGCCATCAACAATAGTGAAGCTATACGTACAGCCCATAATAGCTTTGCAAGACCTGAACCTTTTGTCCCTGAGGAGCAGAAGGTTGCTGGCAAAGATGACGATGTATATCATTTTATAAGCTACTTGCCTGTGGATGGGGTTCTGTATGAGCTTGATGGATTAAAGGAGGGTCCTATCAGCCTTGGTCAGTGCTCTGGTGGGCAAGGTGATATGGAGTGGCTGAAGATGGTGCAACCTGTGATCCAGGAACGCATTGAGAGGTATTCCCAAAGTGAGATACGATTCAATCTTATGGCAATTATCAAGAACAGGAAAGAGATGTATACTGCTGAGCTGAAGGAGCTCCAGAAGAGGAGGGAGCGCATCTTGCAGCAGCTGGCTGCATCAAAGTCGGAGAGGCTGGTTGACAATAGCAATTTTGAGGCACTCAACAATTCTCTCTCTGAAGTAAATGCTGGGATTGAAGCTGCTACTGAGAAGATCTTGATGGAGGAAGAAAAATTCAAAAAGTGGAGAACAGAGAATATCCGTAGGAAGCACAACTATATCCCCTTTTTGTTTAACTTTCTCAAGATTCTTGCTGAGAAGAAGCAGTTGAAGCCTCTCATTGAGAAGGCCAAGCAGAAAACAAGCAGCTCTCGGTGAAGAATGTGATCTGGTAGTTGATACAACATATTATTCGCCTCTTTTTTTTAATGAGATATTCAAGGTTATGCTCGTTGTTTTATGCCACTTAATTGTCTGTCTAAGTAATGTATTGAGTGGGCAAATTAATCAAAGTACAAGTTTCATCTGAGGGAGAGGGGTAGAACAGCGTGACGCTGACGCAATTATAGCTGAAGGTGATTTCTGAAACGCAATAATAGGTGCTGCATTTACATTTCACACTCTACTACTACTCGTGTGATGCCTGGATCAACTTGAAATCAAACATAAGGGAATCTTAACACCTGTGTATGAAGGACCATGTTCACCATTCATGTATAACGGCAGGGTTGTACGTATATATATATATATATATATGTTATAACTAGAAGTAATCAATGTAGAAGTCCGCATCAGAACATAAAGGAAATTTAAAATCACAACATGAGCAACCATTATAACAATATTACGGTTTCCATTTCCAAAAAAAAAAATTAAACAAATTGTAGTTAACAATCACTCTCTGGGTCAGTGTCAACGTACAAACTCCAATATTGCGTAGTAGGCAATTAAGACGGGAAGCGAGACAATCATACCAAAAATCACGCTGCAAATTACAAAATAGTGAACTATTATTAGCAGACAGATGTAAACAAAAAAAAAAAACTGGGAATACAAACGACGGTTTGAAATGAAACTTACGCAGTGCTAAGAACCTCTGGATGCATTCCATATTCCTTAGCAAAAATGAAGGAAGTTATGGATTGTGGCACTGCTGCCTGCCACAGATGAAACAAACCAGTTAACTTATTGTATACAGTTGGTCACAACTCACTAGACTTAAATATACTCTCTTACATTTTCGAAATAAAACATGATATATGAAATTTTTTTAAAGATACTGTTACATGCTTTATGTATGTATGTATTATGTTGTGATAGCTAGAAAATTTAATAAAAACAAATCTAAAGCTGCACTTCAACTTCTTTTTTTAAAACAAATCAAAGGAACCTTGTTCATGGGGAATTGACTGTACCAGCTAGTGTACTGTTACCTGATGCTTTGTAATCTACTTATATATATACTAATCATGAATATTGAAATAGCTTTAACAAGTTGAAGTTGTTAGGTTGATGTTGATTATTCATCCTTTAAGTCTTTGGTTTGTGATCATGGTCGCACTCAAAGTTGCACTACCTATAGAGTTATTCTAAAACAACTCACACTAATTTTATACAAACCATGCATATTATGATTCTTTTTCTTTCTAATTTTTTATTCGAGAATTTGACACGGTGAGAGACGATGAGACAACATTTGAGAGTAATAAATAGTTAATTAGTTCCATAGCTATTTCCAGCAGTGCCTTAGACAAATTTATCCCAGTCGGTGTGTAAAACCCATTACATGACCGAATAATATATATATATATATATATATATATAATGTAATCCTGAACTTTTTTGTATTTTATCTGGCACACGTTAACTTTTAGTTGTTTTTTTTTTATGAATATTACATGTTTGGAGCACAAATCAATAGAAAAGTTGTTTTTGTCTGAATTATCAAAAGCGAGATAGTAAATAAACAACAACTTGTAGCTAGCTATTGGAATGAAACTTATGATGTGTTTGGTCTAAAAGAATAGGCCAAAGTCTTATTTTGGTCCCTCAGTTATGTTTAGTGTTTTAAATTGGTCCCCCAGTTATTTTTCGTTCCATATTAGTCCCCCAGTTATGTAAAACTTGGCAAAATTGGTCCCTCTAACGATTTTCATCCATTTTTCTGTTAAAAAAAAGATAAAATTAATTTTTAAATCCTAAAAGTTTAAATTGTTTATATCAGGGACTTTTTTCTCTATAATAGAACCAAAATGTAAGAAAGAATAAATAATTGGGGGGTTTTAGTTTATTCCACCCAAAAAAAAATTTCTCTCTCTCCGGTTTGCAGATCTGGGTTTGATTGCAATCCTCCTTAGGGCGGCGTCTTTGTCCGGCGCGATTGATTTGAGCAATTCCGTTATCATGCCTTCCTTCTCGGCGATTACGACCTTCGATTCGGCGTCGACGGCGATGAATTTCAGAATCCTCGCCATCCAATTTTCGAATTGGTACCACGTAGAACGAGAAGCAGAGAATCCAAACAGCAATTGTCGTGGCACAAGCTTTCGCACAGTGTTAATTTTATAGCAAGTTGAATGAATGTTAATTTTCACCATGAATGTTATTATGTATGTTAATTTTCTTGAAATCCAAACAGTGTTATAGCATGTTGAAGAGATAACGAACCTGAAGGAAAAGAATATAGGAGGAATTTCCACTGGAAACGAAGAAACAAAAAAGAGATTCCGTGGTCGAAGATTGTAGAAGTTTTGGATTTGGGTTTGAGGATGGAGATTTGATTTGGATTTTGGATTTGAGTTTGAGGATGAAGATTTAGGGTTTGAAATTGGGGATTTTCGTCCGATTTTGAAAAATTGTGCGCGCACAGAGAGGGAAGAGATTATTTTTTTTTGGTGTGAAATAAACTAAAACCCCAAGTTATTTCTTTTTTCTTACATTTTGGTTCTATTATAGAGAAAAAGGCCCTTGATGCAAAACATTTAAACTTTTAGGAGTTAAAAATTAATTTTGTCTTTATTTTAACAGAAAAATGGATAGAAACTGTTAGAGGGACCAACTTTGCCAAATTTTGCATAACTGGGGGACCAATATGAAACGAAGAATAACTGGGGGACTTATTTAAAACAATGAGCATAACTGAGGAACCAAAATAGGACTTTAGCCAAAAGAATAATACGATTTCTACGGACAACATCACTTGAGTTAGAAAATATTCGTACGTAGAATAATACACAAAACGTATATCATGAGTGAAAGTGTAAACGATAGCCTATAATATATAATTCGATGATGATTGATTTTATTGTAGAAATTGAGTTGGTTTTAATTATCCTTTTGTGGATTGATTTCCAAATCTCGGGTTGAAAAGAACTGTTAATAGTAAAACTCTTATGATTGATTTGCGTGGCATGGAGCGAGACAAATGAAAGGTGGTGTAATATGATATTAATATAGAATAGAGTAGATTAAAATGAAACCTGAATAATAGCGACTCGTAAGACGTCGCCATGCAATCCCACGGCGATGGCACCAATAGCCATGGCGGCTGGTCCGGCTACGAACTTCAAAACCATACTGAATGCAGTGAGAGTGGATCCACACGCAATTAACTTGTCTTGAAGTGCCATAAAAATACCTGCAGGTGCATGTATGTATATAAGTAAGTGATGGGGGATATAATTAATAAGTAGCTAGTAAGTAGTAGTAGTGAGTACTGACCCATACTAAACATGGCAGTGCCAATGCCAGCCCTGGACATGATATGAATAGAGTTGTCAATGATGGTAGGCATCTCCAAGTTCCACCTGTTGGCAACGAAAGCCCAGGAGATGCCAATGACGCAAGCGTATGAGTTAGGGTTGTGAGAAAGCTTGAGGGCGACGAGCTTGATGAAGCGGGTGGAAATGGAAGAAGTAGAAGTAGAAGAAATAGGAATAATATTATTATTTGAATTTGAAGAAGTAGTAGTAGTAGTAGTGGTGGTGGAAATAGCAGAGCTGCGAAACTCCAAGAGGAAGAGAAGAAGAGAGAGCCAGATGATGGCCTGGATGACGGAGGATTGGACGACGAGGTCGACGGCGGAAGGGCCATACATGGACTTAATGAGAGGGACGCCAACTACGAGGGCGTTGGTGAGGGTGGACAGAGAGAAGGAAGTGATGGACCATGAATACATGGAGGTGGTACCTTCGAAGAACTTGGCCCACACCCCTAAAACCACCACGATGATGAGCTTGGAGATGGTGTCGGCGGCAATGAAGCGCATGTTCATCTTGAAAGGGTCCATGTGAGCCGTGAACTCGAATGTGAACAACGGCAGCGTGAAGTAGCACACCAGCCTGTTGATTGCATCACTCTCCTCCCTACTGAATATCCTCCACCACCTCACCGACCCAAACCCCAACATCAATGCCACGTACAGCGGCACCATCGCCCCTACCACCTTGTACACCTCTTCCCATCCTATCATGATCTCTCTTGATCAATTCTCACCCACCACCACCACTTAATAATCTTTATCTTTTTTCTTACTTCTTCGATCTTCTTCAATCATTAACTCTATTAATTCTTCATCATCATCATCATCTATTCTCATCCATCACCTACCTACGTATACCTATTCCCTATAATTAACTCTCACTTGCATGCATATATTCAACCCAAACAGTAACCACCCCCCTATTTATACTAATAAAACCATATATATTATTTAATATAATCACCAACACTTTCATTATTATTTATTCTTTTTTTTTTAATTGTTAATTCTCTTCTAGTTTGTACCTTACCTTTACAAGGGTTAATAACGTGACGTACATTCATTCATTCAGAATTGGATGCTCCATATATATCCCTGACATGATATATCCATCCTCACTCCATCACTAGTCAGCCTACTACTACGTATATATTTTTGTTCTCTTCGTTTATCTCTTGCTACTAGTGCCTGCATAATGCAACTGTGTGGTTGCTTTCCCCACTGCGCCTAATTTGTCACATACATATGTGCATCGTGGTCACCAAATAGAATACGAATGAATGCGATTCCGCCATTATTCCACTCCCACTCCCACCCTTTGCAAATAGGGGCTTCTGTTTCATTACGTACCATGCATATATTGTTTATTATTATTATTCCATTACCGCGCATATAACACGCACATATATATAGTGGGGTATTTGATCGATCACCAGATACCAATAATGGGAGCATCCACCACAAATATATATATACTTCCTAGCTACTCTTGACATTTCCTTTTCCTTTTCCTTTTCAGTTTGACCTTGACTTACAAATTAATTAAATCGGTCTTTAATTTGTCTTGATTACCAGTTACCACCAATACACATATATATACCAGCGCAACAAGCTAAGCCTCTTCTTCAACATGCATATATGTAACATATATATTCGCATATATGCATGCATGCATATGTACGTGTGTGTGTTTGGATTGAATTAACCAATCATTTTGATGAATTGTGCTTAAAGCGTATATGGATCATCAATATCAAGAGACACGTTCACATGGGCATACACAAACACACACCAAGGCCGGGCACTGCTACGAACCTCATCCTAAAATAGCGGTCGACTCGACAAAAGCGTATCACCATGCATTCTTCAGCAATCAGCATCCTTTTAATTATTCCTGCTAACGACTATATATGTATATATTCCAATTCCATTGATATTTAATTTAATTATTTAATTTCTGCTCCAGCACGGCTCCAACCCTTTCAATTCATTCATTTTATGATAGTAAATATGTTGGAATTTTTTGTGTGGATTAGCATTAATCTATTGTAAGATTAATATTTGTGTTTACTGATAAATAATTAATATATTGTACATCTGAATAAGAATGGATTTGGATTCATATTACTTGCGATAATTCGTGATGGGTTGGATTATCCACAAGTCTTCCGGGACCGGGCTAAGAACCCCAAGCCACGTCCGAAGAGTATTAGTAATTATCCCATTGAATTACTAATGTATGTATGGCATTTGTTTGTTAAAGGGACTATTTGGTAATTATTTTTAGGACCATTTTGTAACATTCACTAATGATCTCATTAGTGAATATTTTTATGGTATATATATATACCATATGTTTTTACTACTTACAATGGTCCATCATTTTGTAAGCTTTAGTCCCTACTCCATTTTGGTTTCACTTTTGGGATTGTGGCTTGAAGATTCAAGATCAATCTCAACTCCAAGTCAGTGGTTTCATCTTTCACATCTCGGATTTATTTCCGTCAAAATATTCTTATTCGGTCGATCATTTGGCTCTACCTCTGCCTTGTGTTCTTGATGGGAAATGTTGTGTGATGCTAAAAGTCCAAGGAAATATATCTCCAATTATGCTATACATTTTCGGCTTTAAGCCTTTAACTGCTCTCAGATTTGTTTTTGGTGATGGAACAGATGGATCGGAGAATAAATTCAATTTCTGCAACGGCCATTAATTAAATGGAGCAACATGTAAGTAATTAAATATTCTTAATTTAATAGAGTTGATTAAAAAACCCAGTTTAATTTCTAATTTGGTACGTACCTTATTAATCTACTACTCTTTCCCATCACCCATGATGAATATATATAAATAATAATTGAAGTCTATGAAAAGGTTGGTGATATGATTTCGTCTAGCTACAGAGTGTACTGACGTACTCTTGAGTCTCATAAATCATCACCAATATTCACCGCTTGTGGAATGGAACTCCCAGCTTGGGCGCTTTTACTTCATTACTTGTAAAATATAATGTAAACAAATAAAACATCTCTCTCCACTTTAATTTTGCCTTTGTTAGAAATATTAAATAAGTGTTGACCAAAAAAAGTAGTAGTAAATAAGTTGAGTTTTTCCACTTCGATTCAAGTTCTCGACTTGTATATTTCTGAATCTATATAAGGATTATATTGTAATTTTTGGTTTATGCCATCAAATCAAACTACCGGCGGAACAAAAATGTGTTTTCAGTTTTATATATCCTTTGTCTTTCGAACCTTTTTTCCACTCAATAAAATCTGAACCCAAATAATTAGGAGTTAGAAACACTAAGAAAATGAACAAAATAATAATAATAAAAAAAACAACGTTTGAATTCCAAACCCAAAGACAGAGAAATTAAACATCGAAAGAATTAAACCAATTACTTAATTAAGGAGACACAGCCCGCGAGATGATGTCATTGAGCTTTACATAAAACCCTTGAATTATATTCCAAGTTTGAAAGGATCGAGGAAGAGAATTGAAAACAAGGAGATATGAGTGGGTGCAAGCTAAGTAAGTGTAGTTATCAGAACAATATATCGTCCTGGACAGTGGTGGACAATGGAGATGAGGGCCACGAGGCTACTTTTTCTTCAACTCGGGCATCTTGTCTCTTCAACTCTCTGCTTCAATACTCTCTTATTATCATTATTTTTGTTGTCTATGTCGGAATAATCTGATTGTACACCGGACACCATGACAATATAATACAAACCTTGAACTTGAAGCTTCCTACCTTATTTTACACAATCCACTTATATATATATGTATACTATCCTACTTAGCTTGTACAAAATTAATTGCAATCACCGGTGGAAAGCGACCCATTCTCTTGATGCACATCTATCGTATATGTAGTTGCTTGTCTTTTCTCACCCCTAGTCAGCTCAATTATATTCTATCTTTTGAACCGAGAATAATAAAATTGTAAAATATTCAATTAATAATATCAAATCCGGAGTTGGCCTTAAACGAATGATAACAATGATTGCCAATAAGAAGGTATAGGGCTCTTAGCCTTAGTGGTGAGAGTTTAAATTTTTTGATTGATGTAAGAACCTTATTTAATGAATGATATATAAATTTTTTTTTGTAAATTTTTAAAAAGGTGAAGAGGTATTTTTTTGTTTCTAAAAGATATTAGTGCTTATCTCCATTTAAACTTTCTTATTGAAAAAAAAAATATGATAACAATGCTTTACATGGCCCTTGACCACAGCCTGCAAGATTGGAGACCATCTGACCTAAGTATTTTCTCTTTTTATTTGTTTTGCTATGATCTTATGCATATGGGGTGACCCTAGGGTGTGCTTTCTACCACAGCAACAGCACTGGGACCTCCGAACACCTTCTTAAATCACGGCATGCCTCTTGTTGCCAAATCTGACGTTGCTATCGAAAACCTCACTCAAAGCCTCCTACCTCCTCCATTCCTGCCACCTCTCTTTCCTCTTCACTGCTCCTTACTCTCCCAGTCTCCCTCCATCGTCATCGCCGAAAACCTCCCTCCCGCTGCCACCGCAATTCTTGTTTCGCCCTCGTCGTTGCAGTTGAGGTCGAGGATGTAGAAATCGTGTTTCACACAAGTGTCGCCCATGGCGCCAAGCCATCGTCGTCTTAAAGAGTTCTATTTGCACAAATTGAAAACTCAATGGCATTATATGCATCCAATCTAAAAACTCAAGAGGTATTGTATGCATTTTGGCCTAAAAGTATTGGATGTTGTTGAGGGGCTCCAGTTATATATATATTCATGTTGGCAACTGCATTAATTATATTATTGCTGCCGCCCCTGCCACAACTCTCAATATTCTTCATCCACTTACCATTATACAGAATTGAGAATCGCTTACTCACTACACTCTTTGTTACAAGCAGACCTCGCACACCTTGCTTCATCAATCTTGAAGAAATTAAACAAACAAAATACTAAAGCTTTATCTATTATTCTTTCCCCCGCAAAAGCAAGTTCCATTCATATGGATTTAGGTTTCTCACTTTCTCTGCACCATATATTTTCATCTACATCTTTACTCTTTTCTTCTTTTACACACAAACAGTTCAATTTTCAATTATCTCGATTAACATAACCCAGCACTTAATAAACTACACACACCCACACCGTTTTGCTTTGAAACCACATCACCTGTACGTGTTCTTAAAAAAGGAACAGTAGCCATTGATCCAAGGCTTGTAAATAGGATTTGAATTATAGAAAAGAACCCCATGCTCTGTTGAGACATATCATGAATAATTTAAATCAAGACAATTATGATGAAATGTGCTTAGGACAACAAAATAATCATATATATGCCTAGAATTAAGATACAGAATACACATTTATTAACCAGATTTTTCTTTAAAATTAAGGAGAGCAACAAACAAAGAACAGAAGTCACACGGGATAATCTACATGCCTCCGGACACCCCATTCCCACAGGCAGCATAAGTCTTGATTCCTCAACGTATAGTAACGTTCAAATGTCCACTCTATCTAAGCATATATCCACGTTAGCTAGGTACAAAGTATAGATAGACACAGCAAGACAATCTCAACACCTCCTATTTGATATAAAACAAATCAGTACGTAGTATATATATGAAGCACGTGTACTGAAATATTCACGACAAATTTCAGAAAGCATTGGATTCGATATGGCTATGTAAAAAAATTGATAATGATGAAGACTTTCAGAGATTGAACAGAGTAATATAACATAGAATATAAAATTACATCCATCCAAAGAAGATTTGAAATATATCATAAGATTGTAGTTTACAACGTCTTGACATGGAAAAGTAGAGCCCTAATTATTAAATGTCGGGTTCAACGAGCCCGATGCCAATAAATAATAAAAAAAAAAAAATACAAAAAGGTAAAAGGGGCATAATGCTATATCGTAAGCACATGCACAATGAAAAGATTCTTCCCTCGCCTAGCTTCCACGGCTACCAGAGATTGATAAAAGTGGCTTTCAATCAATACTACTGGCGCAGGCAAGATAGTAAAGATTCAAGAACAATGCATTGCCCCATAAAGAAAACCAAGAAAATCCTAATAAATAATATAAAATAAGAAGCTGTGGTCTTAAATTAAACTCAATGAAACGCAAGCAAGTTACAATATCCCTACTGACAATATATAGCTAGATCCTAGATATCTAAAAAGTAGAGGGCAGTGTCAACCAGCCTCAAAAGAAAAGAGAGCTATTTGGAAGAACCACCTCAGAAAACAGGGGTCTTCATGGCTTTTTGCCAAGAATGAAACAATATTGTCCAATCCAACGAATTAAGCATGCCAACAAACCTCTGCTGCGTCATTTCACTACAGTTCGTTCTCAGTCATACTCGCATGCGATCTCTCTCTATTTCCCAATGGCCAAGAGAGTTATATGTGGCTGTTTTTAGTATGCACATATAATCATATACACTCATATAGACACAGAATTACTTGCATGTTTGCAGGTCTGTTGTGCAAATGTTGATTAAAGAAAAAGTGGTTCAACCATATTATACAGTGAATCTTATTATAAAATATAAATAAATCAAACTGTCATTTCAGTGAAGAAGCCGAAACGATTCATGCAAAAGAGAAATTGGTGAGGAATCACTAGTTCCAAAATTCAGGAAAGCAATGTATATTGGTGTCAAACGACAGTGTTTTGTGACAAAAGGTCCGCATTTGTTGCTGGGCAATACCGAAAGAGGAAGGGCATTGATTACTGAAGAGGATCTCGGGGTTAGATAGGGGAAACTCGATGGAGAATAATGGAGATGGAGTAGAAAGCACTTAAACTTGTCGCTGTTCCTGGCTTCGGAAACCCTCACTTCAATTGCATTTTGGCCAAAGCAAACTAATTCATTCATTCTTTTGAGTGGAGAGAGCCAGAGCTGTTTCTTAATCTGAATTAGGGATTAATTTATTATTTTCCTGGTTTATTAAGTGTAATCCAAATTCTGCTTAATGCGCGAAATGTATTTCAATGTTTCATTCGCCTATCAATAAATTTTTAGAATTTATAATAGAATTATTTGGTTTAAATTTAAGTAGTACTGTATTAGGCCCAAAAAATATTTTATATCTCGTAATTCGAAATCAATCATTATTGTTATTATTTTTGATATTTAAATCATCATATATCATATATATAGATATATATAAAAATATAATATTGGCATTGGGGCGAATTTTGGGAATTTGGGTAAGAAGCTTCGCTATTCGCTGAGGCCACTGGCCTTGCAACAGAGCAAATAAACTGAAACGGCTGCTTCGTTCGGATGACCATAACGATCTCAGGCGCAGAAGCATACAATCAGGTTAATAATATCTTGTGATTCGTCTCCATCACCTGCCGATCCCATAATTTGTGCTTAGAAGCGGAAGAAAATGTTCAAATTCTTGAAAGAGGTGGTGGGCGGATCTGGAACCGGACTGAAAGATCTCCCATACAATATCGGCCAGCCCTATCCTTCTGCTTGGGGATCTTGGACTCACTACCGCGGTACCACCAAGGTACTTTCCACTAACTTCCTCTTCCCTTTTCCCTCTCTTTCTCTCTCTCTCTCTCTCTCATTTTGTGTATCTAAGCCTTTATGTTTTCATTCTTCTGCAAGCACTAATTCTGATTTGGTCCAACTATTAATTTTCGTATATGATGGATCTGTTGGTTTGTCTCCCACTATCGTGTTCCTGAAATGTAAACCTTCATACCCCCTAATTGATTATAGCGTTTACCTGCGTCATGTTTGTGTCGATACCGTATATAGGCTTGTCCAGTATTCTCTGATCGAACATAGAATATATGAAATCTGCTCACGATGTAGCGACTGTTCGCTGCTCGGTTCATACGTACAAATTGATTTAGATTCAATACCTGTTTCTTACGGAATTCCACTTGACCTTGATCTGATGATATTATAGTTATTGCTTTGCTGGTGGCTTTGGGTTGCTCAAGGAGCCGAATAGGACCATTGTCTGTTTTGCATTTTGGCTTTAATACCTGATTGGGAATTGTTAATGGAAAGAAAACACTCAATGACGATAATCTGCTAAAAAAAAAATCAAGGGGAGGATATATCGAGTTTGTTATTTTTTTTGTCCTGGGCCTCGTCTACTTGAATTATTTGTTTATCAACTGTTTGCTCGTAACCTTCACTTTTAAAATTTCCTCTGTCCGTTGGTAAGAAATTTCTTTAATTTAAATATCTGACATTCAATTGATTTCATGCTGTACTTATGTAGCTTCACATGAAATCTTAATATAGAAGTAATTGTCTAATCATTTACTAAGCATGACTTATGCCTTGTTAGCTTAGAGAATCATGGTCAAATGTGCACGTTCAAGTTTAGCTGAAATGCTGAACTCATAATACCCATAGCAGCTGATATCAATCTTAGGAATTTTAGAATTGTCATAGTTTTTCTCCTATCATCAAGTTCTACTAGGAGAAGCCTTTTTAGTGCTAGCTGAACGTAAAATAATGGCTTCTGGGCAATGTCAAAATGGTCCTGATGTAGTAGGTTTTTCCATCCGTTACAGTTGGTATGATACACGTATCCATGTTGGTTCAATTTTCAGGATGATGGGTCTCCCGTTTCAATCTTTTCTCTATCTGGGAGTAATGCTCAGGATGGGCATTTAGCAGCTGGTCGTAATGGTGTCAAGCGGCTTCGGACAGTAAGTATTAACTATTAAGTAATGAATAGTTATTGTGTTTGGGTTTCTACTGACGATGTTAGAATATTGGCTAATACATTCGGAAATTCAATGTTGTACAGATGTATTTGTTTCCTTAATAACAGTTAGTAATTTATGGTTCAGATAAAATTACTCTCACATTTATTCGGACCTGTTTAATTTTTGTGGTAAATGACTATGTCAAAATGACTTGTGGTTGCTTAACCCATGCCCATATGCTGTAAAATTTTATGACTTCTTGTTTCGGTGTGCTTAACCCATTCCTCACAGTTAGATTGTTAGAAGATACCTCACCCTCCCCCTGCCTGTTTCCTTTGAAAGAGACTTTCTTGTTATTCCTGAAGAATGCAGTTTTTGATATTTTGTGCCTTATCTGCTTTTTCACTATGGGACATTGGGACTGTATAGGTGCTCTGATTCCACTTTTGGATATTTCTTATTTGAAATTTCAATGGTTCTCATTTTCAGGTCAGGCATCCAAATATTTTGTCATTTCTTCACAGTACTGAGACTGAAACTTCTGACAGTGGTTCTACCAAGGTCACAATCTATATTGTAACAGAGCCTGTCATGCCACTTTCAGAAAAGATCAAGGAGTTAGGACTAGAAGGTACACAAAGGTATGAATAGAATTTCTCACCTAATGTATTTTAGTAACTAAAATAAATGCCCTAATATGTCTTGTGCCCTATAAGATATATTATACGCAAATTATTGAACATACTTTGAGTTTGATGTCAATTAAAAGTTGATTTTAAATTTTGTTAACATTTACTTATTCCTTATTAATGTTGTAGGGATGAATATTATGCATGGGGGCTACATCAAATTGCCAAGGCTGTGAGCTTTTTAAACAATGATTGTAAACTTGTGGGTATTCATGAGTAAAATAAGAACATTTTCCTCTTCTAACGTGTCAGTTACTTCTTCTTGACAAGCTTTGACTATTGCAGGTTCATGGTAACGTTTGCTTGGCTAGCGTTGTGGTCACCCAAACTTTAGACTGGAAACTCCATGCTTTTGATGTTTTATCAGAATTTGATGGGAGCAATGAAGCTTCCTCTGGGCAAATGCTGGTAATGCTAATGCCTGGTTTGTAATGCCTTGTTTTCTTGTTCTCAATATAAATTTTTATTGTTCTTGTTCCTTGAACTTCAGATTATAGCAACTTTCAGCTTCAATTGAGTGGTCTTTTGTAGCATTTATCTTCATATGACTTTTATAATATCTATGACAGAGTAGACTGCCATGAAATGAGTTTTGTTGTCAAGATTCGATGAAGCAAAAAATATTTTTGTGTTTTCAAATGAAGGGTATGGATTATTGTGATCTACCCCATTCATCTCATGTTTTCTTATTTTTCATTCAGCAATATGCATGGCTTGTTGGATCACAATACAAACCAATGGAGTTGGCAAAATCTGACTGGACTGCCATCAGGAAGTCTCCTCCATGGGCCATTGATTCTTGGGGCATGGGTAAGGCACCTTTGTTTTGTTTTGTTTTTTTGCTCATAATTCATTTTGATAGCAGTTTGGAATGTACATTGGAATGGAACATGTGAAAACTCTTTAATTATTGTTTTTTTAAATGCCTTTTGATGCCAATCTTGCAATTCCTCTTTTTGCCTAGCCTTCGTTTATTGACATGGCCGAAGTGCATATTCTAAAATATTTTCCTTGCTTAGTACTGGCATCTTGCATTGAGAGGAATGAATTAATTTTGGTTTTCAATGTGCAAAATTACCCTTAATTTTCTTGTTTATTTGGAATGCAACATGAAAAATTCCCTCTTGTGTCACTGCTATTGGGGTTTGACATGTTTCTCCTTGCTCTTGGACAAAAATGAATTGCGATATTTAGTTAGGTCTTAGGAGGACAAGAAATTAAGATACTTTTTTGTGTCTGTTTTGGCATGATTCTTTCTAGTGATGTTATATCCTATTCTCAGCTAGTCTGATAGTTTGGGTGTATTTCCAAATATAATGGTTCCATATCATATGAAACCATCTCTGACATTATAGCTTTATAAGTAAGTTTTTCTGTGTTTATACATTAGCCGAAACTGGCTACTTTCTGTCGGGTAGGGTAATTTACTTTTGCATATATTATATCATATAGGTTGTCTCATCTATGAACTGTTCTCGGGTGTGAGTTTGGGCAAAACAGAAGAGTTACGCAACACTGCCTCCATTCCCAAGGTTAGCCTTTTAGGTTTTATTTACCTATTTATTTATTTTTTAAATGTAGCATTGCTGAACATATGATTTAAAGGTAACTTTAGTCTTTTGGTTTCTCTTATACCTTATTCTAATGAAATATTAATTTTCATCTTTGTATGTCTATTTCTTTGTCTTAGTCTCTACTTCCAGATTACCAGCGGCTATTGAGTTCCATGCCTTCTCGTAGATTAAATACATCAAAGCTTATAGAAAACAGTGGTGAGTGCTGCCTAATATTAACTTTTCTACCAAATTAAATTTTCGTAAGATTCTCATAATTTGCTTGTGTGAAGGTTTTTATTTTGTTTTGTCTTGTTGGCAAGCTATGTTTCTATATATCTGTATATTCACACATTTGTATGGCTGTACAACTTAACTTTTAGTTATTATTATATCTTGGGCTTTGATGTGATTCCTTAGCATGAGGATTGTTTGATAGAGTTTATCTGAGAACTACATGAGATTGGGAAATCACTGGCTAGTTTCAATATGTGACTATGGTGTAGCCTGGTGTTTGCGTTGTGGGGGGTAATTTCATCTTAATTAGCCAGTTCAGATAAGCCTTTAGTTTTCCAGAGTGCTGTTAAATGGGACATGTGCTGTATGTATAATCTCATCTTCATAGTGAGATTTGTACATGAGATATTTAACGGCACTTGCAACCTACAGATGAGATCCATTTTTGTTCAGCCTTATATATTTGAGGGACAGGGTAAATAGATGTTAACGCATTCTAATGTAAATTGAATCGAGCTTTCTCAGATCTTTGAGGGACTTGCCTATTAAAATTATTACAGATGAAGCTTTAGCTATAGATATATATATTTTTAAACATTTGCTTTGCTCATGTGTATACAGAATATTTTCAAAACAAGTTGGTAGACACAATACATTTCATGGAAATTCTCAGTTTGAAAGATAGTGTTGAGAAAGATACCTTCTTCCGCAAACTCCCCAATTTAGCGGAGCAACTTCCTCGCCAGATAGTGTTGAAGAAGGTATATCTCTTTGGAACTTAAATTTTGAACGCCATCTTGGAAGTTATGAACTGGTTAGCATTTTCTGTCTCCTTAATCTGCCTTATTTTTTTTTTCACAGTTGCTACCTTTATTAGCTTCTGCTCTTGAATTTGGTTCAGCTGCTGCCCCTGCTTTGACAGCATTGTTGAAAATGGGTTCTTGGCTTTCAGCTGAGGAGTTCAGTATTAAGGTAAGTAGATAAGTAGCTTCATGATGGCATTTTTCTTCTATAATTTCTTGACTTGTGCATAATATCTCTCTTATTTCTTTTTATGGATTGACTAGTGTTTGTGCTGAATTTTTTGCTTTAATATATAGGTACTTCCAACTATTGTAAAACTCTTTGCCTCCAATGACCGAGCTGTTCGAGTTGCCCTTCTTCAACATATTGACCAATATGGAGAGTCATTATCAGCTCAGGTTGTTGATGAGCAGGTAAGTGGTCAGAGGATGAGACAAGTTCATGTTCGATGTTTGTTTTTTTGTGACCTTAAATTATTTGTTCATTAAACAAAGAATTACTGGTAATATGCAAGTTTTTAAATTCTTATTGACACTTATAATCAGGTTTACCCTCATGTTGCGACTGGTTTCTCCGACACATCTGCTTTTCTGAGGGAACTTACTCTTAAGGCCATGCTTATTTTGGCTCCGAAGGTATGGCCTTTTTCTTTCTTATTTGAGAAATTGGCTGATGAGAGTGCTACATATATAATAGATTTACATTATGTTCTTTTTTCCTATTTGGTACTGAAAGATTGCTTTTTTCTTGGACTGTGTAAATAACAATTGTCTTTTTCCTAATTGCAGCTGTCTCAAAGGACCATCTCAGGATCATTATTGAAGTATCTGTCTAAGTTACAGGTATTGCTTCAAGCCTTCAACCTTTCAAGTATATGACTGATTGCCTATTCTGCTGCAATACAAGGCTTGGTTTTATTTTGATGTAACCTGTTGTGTCTCATTCAACTTTCAAAATTGGTTCTTCCTCTGACTTCCTATTTTGCAGGTTGATGAAGAACCAGCAATTCGAACAAATACTACCATCTTACTAGGAAATATTGCTACCTACCTAAATGATGGGGTGCGCTAAATTCTGCCTGCAATTTGCTTAAGTTCATATATTGAGCTATTTTCTATTTTGTGCTTGGTGCTTTGGTGAATCAACTGATGGTTTTTGAGCTGCGTGTGCAGACAAGAAAAAGAGTCTTGATTAATGCATTTACTGTGCGTGCATTACGTGATACTTTCCCCCCTGCCAGAGGAGCAGGTTATAACACTTCTCCATTACTTTTTGGTTCTCCATGACCCTTTTTGCTTTTCGTTATTTTTAATGGTCATTTTGGATTTAACTGCTTTCTTTGAATTTTACAGTCAACTTTTTACTGAAACATTCTTTTCAGAGCTTCTTTATTTTTTATTGTTCAGGCATTATGGCTTTATGCGCCACCAGCTCTTACTATGATATACCCGAAGTTGCAACTCGAATTCTTCCTAATGTTGTAGTACTTACAATTGATCCAGACAGGTAATATGACGCCAAGGGCTTTCTTATATTAAAATGATCTATCATCTATCTGTCTATTGAATCATTCTTCCTAATGTTGTAGTGAATTATAATTATTCTAATTAAAAATATATAAATTTATAGTTATTTTAAAAGTATGTTAAAATATTGTATTCTATTAATATTATAAACTATATTTCGTATTATTAAGTATTTTGTATTAAATTACTAATATTATTAATTATTAATTATTTATTATATTTATTTATAATATATGATTTTTTATATATAAACATAAAATTTTAAAAATACATATATTTAATTGTTACTGGATTTACTATGGCTCAACCCTCCCTAGTTGAACCAATGAACCTTGAACTAGTACATCAGCCGGTTGAAGAGCCGGTCTGGTTTTTAAAACCTTGTTCTAAACAGAGGTTCTCATTATTGTACCTTAGTTTATCTTTGTTTGAGAATTTGAGTACTTTTATGCTGTTAATCTGTTGTCATGGTTCAAACAGTGATGTTCGATCAAAGGCATTTCAAGCTGTTGATCAATTTTTGCAGATGGTGAAGCAATGTTATGAAAAGGTGTTTTCTGAACTTCGTTTGGCTTTTGCTTTGTTGCAACTTACGATTCTTTAACTGAGTATATTTCTTCTAGAAGAAATTAGGTGCATGTGTAGTATTGAGTTTATAATTTTTCTTGAACCCAGTTTCTGATTTCATATAAGCTAATTTGTATTTTGTTATCCCTGATTAAACTTCATACATTTGGGCTTAATATATTTGATATATATTTCACTATCTACTGGACCACCTCCTAAGTTGTTTTCTGTCATGTTTAGAAGGCACAGTTAATTTACTCATGTATTTGCAGTTTGCTTCCCTATGCTCTGCTTGCTCCCTGTTAATTGAAACTAAATTTTGATAATCTTCTAGCACTTACAAGTTGCAATTTAATTGGTCTTGATTGTAGTTTAAATATCAAACACTAATTACTGCGGCTGCAGGAACTTATGGGGCATTTAAAATACATCACCTGGTTCATAGTACACTTATTTATTTGTGTATTTATTTTTGGGGTGCNGGGGGGGGGGGGGGGGGGGGGGGGGGGGGGGGGGGGGGGGGGGGGGGGGGGGGGGGGGTGAGAGTGTTACTTTTTGGCTTTGACTGAGCTAATACGAGATAAACCTTAAAAGGTGCCGAATCTTATAACTTGTGTATCTAATATTGATGTTAAGTTTGGTTTATGCTGATAACCTATGTTTCTGCTAATTGTTTAGTTATGTGTGATGTTGGTGTTATTTTATTTTGTCTGTTATAGACAAACACAGCAGATACCGCAGGCTCTGTTGGCACAGGAATCTCATCAGTTCCCGGAAATGCTAGTTTGCTCGGGTAAGTCAAACCAAACTTACTGCAGCCAGACTGATGCATGTTAGATTGATTATTCCATTCTTACAAGTTTCACATGATTACAATTAGGAGTGACTGATTGGTCAGTCTGAGATTCTGAGGTTCTTATATTATACTAAGGTTTAATGAATTCAGTTGATGCAAATAAATATATTATTTAGTCATATGATGCTTGCTTTTGGTGCATCCCAATCTGGAAAGGTGATTAATTAGGTACAAAATATATCTCTTTAAGGAAATTGACTCAGAAGTGATGTCTGTTTGCAGATGGGCTATGAGCTCATTGACCCTGAAGGGTAAACCTTCTGATCATGCTCCAGTTACTTCCGCAAGTTCTAGCGCACTTACTCCAACATCTTCCAATGCCAGTTCAGGTATGCCTAAAGCATAACCTGTGTTATTAAATCTAATTCTGTTATTCCCTATTCTTCCATATGTGTTTTATGTTTTACCCTCCTCTCGTGTCACGTCTTCTGCTTCTGGCCAGCGTCCACATAAAAAAAGAAAAAATTGGTAACTAGTCTTGTTCTCACTAATGACTAATGGTTGTTCTATGCCCAGCAAGTTCTGCTCTCTGAAATGACAGATCTTTTACATTTTTTTGTTTGCCAGATGTTCCACAAAGCCTTCTCTTTAACTTTGTCCAGTTTTTTTTATTTAAATTGGTGGGATGTGTTGATTGCTATAGAAAGCCACGCCTTATTTGATTTTTCTGGTTGATAGTCATGCCTTATTTTATTTCTGTTTCAATTTAATGTCTTATTTCTATTTATGCTTTTAAATATTTAACCTGTGTTTTTCCGCTTGTATTTTTGGGTGATCTAGCTGTGGATGCTCCATCAACGGCACCCATCCGTGTAAGATCTACCCCGGATTTGGCTGAAGTTTCTGCCCCTGCATCCCCTACATCAACTGATGGTTGGGGAGAACTGGATAACGGGATTCATGAAGAACATGAAAGTGACAAGGACGGTTGGGATGATTTGGAACCACTTGAAGAGCCAAAACCATCTCCAGCTCTTGCAAATATTCAAGCAGCTCAAAGGCGGCCAGTTTCTCAACCTGTTTCACAGACAAAACAAGGTATTTATCTTTATGGCTTTGATTGCCATGACTTGAAGTCACTACTATTTTTCAGTTGTTAAATGATAAATTATCTACATTATTAAGGTAAAGGAAATAGAAAAAAAAAATTATATGTTCATTACTAATGACCAAATTGCACCAAGTGAATTAGAGTATGTGAATTACAAGCTCGGGTTTGTGGTAAATGATTGGTCTGGTATGTTGAGTGAGTAGTGACTACTTGAATTACCTTACAAAGCAATGCATCTCTAGTTTAGGTGTTTTTAATCGAATGGTTTTGATAATTATCATTTCTATTTTGTAGATATGACGACATAGTTAATATATCTCTTTATTTGAGCCTTATGCATTAATGAATGAAATGACATTCTAGATGCAAACAGTGTAACTGAATTACTAAAATTACTATTCAAGATCTATTTTTTTTTTTTATCTACAATAGGCGTTGCAAAATAAAAAACACGTGCAACATTCTTATGTTGTCAAGTTATTTGTGGCTTAATATTTGGAACGTGACTTCAGTTAAACTGTTGCTTTAATTATTAGCCTCAAGTTTGCGACCAAAAAGTGTAACAAAGTTGGGCAAGCATGAAGATGATGATTTGTGGGGTTCCATAGCAGCTCCTGCTCCAAAATCATCAAAACCAGATGTCAAGTCAACTGCAGACGATGATGATCCCTGGGCTGCTATTGCTGCCCCAGCACCCACTACTAAAGCCAAGCCCTTATTGGCTAGCAGAGGTCGAGGGGCTAAACCTGCTGCGAAATTAGGTGCACAGAGGATAAACCGTACATCATCTGGGATGTAAATCAAGTTGCATAGAACAAAGGGGACGAGCCAACTGAACTATATGCGGATGTTGCTTCTTCCTCCCCCCCGGTGGTCAGTATTCATGTTAAAATAGGAGAATTCGTGTTTGATATATCAATTACCTTTTCACGTTTGACATAGTTGATATTTGATTTGTAATATTCTTTCATATTTCATGGTTCTTATTTTGAGGGAATTTTTTTTTTGCTGCTCCTGTCAAATTGTTGTAAGACGAGTTGTTTTACTTGCTATATGCCATTTTAGTTGTAGTGTAATAATTAGTTTAATATTTTATTATAGGAAAATTGTTGGTTGTTCTCACCAACCGAAATTGTATTTTTACTGATCAGCAGTGGTGCATGCCGTGTGCGGTACTGTGGTTGCTATATTGGAAAAGTTTGCTTAATGAAAGCTTTGCAGAGAATTCAATACTATCGACCGCTGCTTTTTGTTAATAACTTGAAATGTAATACTAATAACACCTCTGGAATATTGCTCTTGGTAGTTGGTACTCATTCAACGTCATTCCGCCATTTCATACAAGTTACACATGGTTACTTTTATCGTTATTATTAAGCCTAGCTCTTCAAAAATAAAACCATTTTGTAATTAATTCCATGTGAAGAATAAATTAATAGAACAAGATAGACATTGTTGATTTTTAAAACGTATTTTGGCTTTATTCTATTAGATGGCAATAGCATAGCGCATATTAATTCTTAATTCCTTCGTCAAACGGCGAGGATAACTTGCAGTTTTGCAAACTGAAACTCTGAAATATTCTGAAAAAAAAACAGAGGCTATGACTACTTTTGATTTCTTTCTATCAAACACATGCTAGTTAAAGGTGTTTGTCCATCACATTCGTAGGACAATTCCCACGACCAAAGTATTACATTTGACGCTCTCCATAACAACATGCCTGGTATCTTTCAAAATGATAGATACGTAGGTGCAGGGAAGTATACTAAATTAAAGTTGGAATGAATATATGATCACTGCCGCACTTTTTTTTCCCCATTGCCCTCTAATGCACCATTGAACCGGCTCTACAAATTAAGCAGCAGATAAGATGTCGAGCTGGTGCATGGCAAGTATATGACCGATGGCGTTGAGAGAAAATCTCATCAGAACCACCAAATGAACCAAAATCGAAATATAGGCCCAGCAACTTGCTCATGTGCCTTCAGATTTGGAGGTAGACGTCCACAATTGATGCAGCGACGTTTTTCTGGATCTGGTGGCACACAACCACCGCCTTGGAGTCTCGTGATCATCGCCAGTCACAGTTGGCACATGCCAACTACCATTGGCTGATTCCTGCACTTGTATCACCCAGAAAAGCATTTATCTTCCATGAAAAGCATCTACATATGACGTGGAAAGACTCCACTTGACCAAAAAAATTCATTTATTTATTTAATTTTTGTGCTTACTGTGGGAGTAGAGAGACACAGATAGAGTTGGGGTTGTGCAGCAGCCAACTTCCCAAGAACTGTGCAGAACTTAGCCCAACCCACCATTTTTATATATGTTTATTCTACCCCATTAACGTTAGAGGAGAAGAAATGGATTGGGTCAATGCCATTTGGCTGGGGAAAACATAATATTCTATAGTCAAATGAACAAGATAAGCATTACCTGGATAACTATTGAATAAGGTGGAGGCAGGGTGAGCGTAGGCCCATCATTTGAGGTTGACAGTCGAACCTGCCAATCAATGAAAGCATCATAATCCTCTCATTCTTCAAAAATTTTTAATACAAAAAATTGTTATTAACAGGGGAAATAATGTGTAAGTAATTTTGTATTTGGACAATGTTAAATTCTAATGAACTTCAAGATCGTGTGTTTCTAACATGAACAACAAACTCCTGAAAACGTCTGCTAAATATTTTTTCAGTTGAAATTGGGCTAGGGAAATGAACCAGAACAGTTAACTATATCAACTAGACCATATTCCCTTTAAATCTTAAGAGTAGGGTTCACACGCTTAAAGTAGATCAGGTCTCCTAATTCTTCCACAAGGATTACCAAAGGACTGTAGTTGGGTGAAAATCGTTTTCTCTATAAAGTGATGTTGAGATCCTTACTATCTTTTGAGTAGCCTGAGGAGACTCATAGAATTTCAGAGTATTAGGTTTAATGCAATTTTATAGGGATCTATTGGAAGTTCCCTATACCTGATGCTTTTCCTTCCATCTAGGAAAAAAACTAGAACCTAATAGCTGGAACAAGTGGTCTCTCATCTCATCATTGGTCACCAACAAGCTTTTACAACTAACAGCTGCATATAACCAGTACCTGTGATAAACAAAAGGCAATATTTCAGGACAACTAAGTTGTTCTCGTCATAATTACAAGTCAAAAAACATATGCATTCAAGATTTTGGAAAATTTAGTGACAGGAAACTCAATCTAAAGTAATTACAGATGGCCTACTTGATTACCAGTCATCATTTGAACCTTGAGGTGTGGCATAAAGAGCACCATTTTTCTTCCAATATTCTAGCAGTCTCTTGTGATTTGGTCTCTGAGCAGGACCACCAGTTACCCGACTTTGATGCAATATTACAAGTGGCAATCTTTTTGAAGGACTCATTAGACGCAATTGTTGCACCACAGTATTAAGCTGCAACCAAGAGAAAAGGAACTGTTAAGTAGAAGTCGTGTAATGTGCTATTGGAGTAAACAACTTCACACTCACCTGCAAAAAGTTAAAATTATGCATGTTGGTAAGGCATATATTGGCGCCATCTATGACAGCATCAAAAGGACCATGCTGCTGTAGCCACTCCTGAAAATGTTGACCTTCTATATCAGTCATTATATATCAGTTATTACTTTATATGTGACATAGCTAAAGATACGAATAACAAAACCCTCATCAAAATCAGCTTCTCAACAAAAGGGGAGACTTTTGTCCTGAAGCAATGTAATTTATGCTCCTTGAGCTACCAGCTCTGACAAGTTTGATTATTTTTTCTTCCCCTTCCACCCTAATACCATATAATACATGCACCATTGTACTAACTACATTATTTTCAGAAAGATCCTTTCTGACAAATATTGTCTGGGAAAAATTCTGTGTTATTGATATTATGGAAGAGATAGGTATTTATACAAATGAGATAAACCTATTCTAGGAAATAAGAGTAATTACAATTAATTACAATACTAATCTTAAGGGTTAAGAATACTTAATTACAGACTATTCTATTCTAACACTTTCAAAGATCTCATGCAGTAAAAACCCAAAAACTCAAGGAGCTAAAATGCTTCACAAAAACTTGGAGCACGAAAATATGTAATGCTCATATTAACATACTCAAACATATCTGAATACTAACAACGACCATGTATTCTTAGCAATGCTTTAAAAACCAGACCGGACGTTGAACCGGTCGAGGCAACGGTTCAAGGTTCAATGGTTCAACTGGGGTCGGACCGTTGACAAATAAATAAATTAAAAATAATATAAAAAACCTATACATGATAAAATTTTAATTCAAATATTCATAATTAGGTTACAAAATACAATTATAACATTAACATATTAATACAATTTTCATAAATTAACATGAATTTTTTTTTTGATACAGTAAATTAACATGAATTAATATAGAGATAATCAATTTTCATAATATTCATCAATATAATATCATCAAGTGACATTTTATGATGACTTTCTCTATCAAATTTTGGTTCATAACCAATATTCTCTAAGATTTGACCCATAATTATAAAAAAAATAAAAAAATAAAAACAAAACAAAACAAAATGAGGACCGGTTCAACCAGTTTGCCTCCGGTTCAGCCCGGTTCTCTGTCCAGACGGTTAATAGGGGTGACTCGGACTGGCCTAGTGTCCGGTTCCTGGTTCAACCGACCGGACCGGCCGGTCCGGCCCGGTTTTAATAACCCTGATTCTTATAAATAATGGGCTCTAGATATCCGTAAATGATTGTGAACATGGACTCATTAGAGGAAGATTATACTTCATGCAACACAAAACTAGGGGCATGCCCCAAATTATGAGACTCACACAATGAAACCCAACAAC
Source organism: Chamaecrista fasciculata (assembly GCA_003254925.1). Taxonomy (NCBI): domain Eukaryota; kingdom Viridiplantae; phylum Streptophyta; class Magnoliopsida; order Fabales; family Fabaceae; genus Chamaecrista; species Chamaecrista fasciculata. The sequence goes on along the minus strand of QANZ01037276.1, from coordinate 42,657 downwards.
CTAAATATTTGTTTTTAGGAATTCCATGATTTCAACTGTTGCAAGATATATTTGATAGCTGTAAGAATTTACATCATTGAGAAAAGTGATTAACTTGACGTCCTCAAAACAGACCATAATATTTTCTGTCTCTTAGATGAGTTAGTATACATGAGTGTACATAGTGTGCACTGGCCAATTGATTTATCTTCCTTCGTTAAGTTATTTCCAGGGTTATACCTCACTTCTTAACAATGTTCAGCAGCACTCTTTCTCTGCAAGTTTAGTGTATCAGTGAAGCTCATTATTCAAGGAAATGATAACTGATATAAAACATATGAAATTTTCTACCTGCAAGCTCAAATCATTTGCATAACAAAAGAAAGAGCTGAAATAGCAGTAGCTTTAAGTGAGAAACTCTCCTGAATTCCAGGCATGAGATTATGCTCTACCTGAAAATGTTTAAAGTTCGCCTTAGCTTCTCTTTGGCAAGCCAATCTGGTTAATGAGGTAGCAAAATTTTCAGTTTCTTTTGGATCAATATCAATGCTCACAAGCTTCTCACCGCATGAGAGACACAAGCCAGTGTCATTCACTTGAGTCTTCACCACTTTCCATTTCCCATGTCCAAGCCATCCCTGCCCATGCCATCCTCCACCTCTCTTCATAACCCCTTCTGTTACCTTGTTTATATCCCAATATTTATCCCCAATTTTTGCTGCATCATCAGAGTTGAACCAGTCTTCAATAATTTGACAAGTTGATTCTGACACCTGCCTCACTGTAGCACGTAAACGGTGCAACAATTCATAGACCTTATCTTCCTTCTTTAAACTGGCACTGAGTTTCAGAAGGGCAGAAAGCTCAGGCTCCTCAGCCATAATCCCAGATGCAATCATGTCAGCATCAACTGCATAAGCTTTCTCTGCATTCCCTCTCTTGCAAAATCCATAAAGGGCAGGTTCGTATGATCTCAGCTTGGGTGCAATACCGAAACTTCTCATTTGCTTTAGTAATTCAAAAGCCATTTCTGGATCTTCCTTTGCGGCTGCAAGCCTGGCAGCACTTGTAAATGTGGCTTCATTTGGAACAACATTGTCAACTAACATCTGCTGAAAGATCTCAAAACCCCTTTTAAGCCCCAAAATCAGCATCTCTTCATTGCTCTCGTTATCTCTTTTGACAGAAGCATGTGAAGAGCAGAGGTAAAGTAATGAGTTATAATGATGTAGATTCAGTGCAACCCCATTATTTCGTGCCTCATCATACAGTTTAAGTGCCTGATCAATGTCCCCATTCTTTGAGCACCTATTAAGCTTATGTCGCAGGACTCCCGCAGGAGATTCATTTTCAGCTTTTCTCTTTGCTTTGTTTGAAAGTGTACCGGTAATACTTTTGGAGCACTCAACTAATGATGTGGCTGTTTGAACCGAAGTGCTCAGATAGGCTTTCTTGCCAACCGAAGAACTACATGAAGTATTTTTGTTGAGAATGTGTTTCACATTGAATGAAGTGTTGTAATAACAAAGCGGATAAGAACTGTAGCGACGATTCCAACAAACCAATGGCCGTGGGTATTGGATGAGGAATGACAGAAACGGACTCAGTCTGGCCATCAGACAGCTTCCGCGCAGCATCACATGTCACCCTCGAGCATGGCAAAGAATATATATTGCCCCCTATCCCCCTCTCTCGTCTGTTATTAAAATATGATTAAACTGAGAAGCAGAACTACAACGCAAATTAAGTTGACAGATATATCAATGAGTGTAAGCAATGACAAAGGGAAATAATCAGCAAGCGATTAACCAGTACCGCAGAGAAGTATTAATTCTACATGGAGGGAGCTAGAATTCGAACGGCGCATCCATTTTCAATAAGGCATTACTTTTCTCTTTGCATAAATTTCATTTCCGTAACTATCGTCGAGATCAACGCACGAAACTTGTAAATAGATTGATAGAAGTGAAGGCAATGCCTATTGAGACATTTCGTCGAACACGTTATTAACATTCCATGAAAGGTAAAAGAAAAGTGGAACATCACATAGCATAGGCGAAGAATTTAAAAGAGAAAGAGTGTAAACCTTACGAATGGGATACAGCTGCAAGCAAAATCAATGTCTCATTCTCACAGTGACCTTTCTCCTTGCTTCGTCTGCTCTTGTTTTACGCTATCTTTGGAGGCGGTGCTTTAACAGATATATATATATATATACGCCCTACATTAAAGCTTGCCCTCTTCTTTGGCAAAGNAAAAAAAAAAAAAAAAAAAAAAAAAAAAAAAAAAAAAAAAAAAAAAAAAAAAAAAAAAAAAAAAAAAAAAAAAAAAAAAAAAAAAAAAAAAAAAAAAAAAAAAAAAAAAAAAAAAAAAAAAAAAAAAAAAAAAAAAAAAAAAAAAAAAAAAAAAAGCCAACTGTGCGTGCCACATCAGAATTAATAATCAAAAAAAATATTTCATTCAAAATTCCAATAGGTCCCTGAGTTGTATTTTTATCTCATTATTCTCAATTTCTCCTCTTTTTCATCATCTTCATTCATTTTAGTCACAAATCCTCAAAATAAAATTGAAAATGTCCCAAAACTCTTCCAAACATTCCAGTTTAGTCCCAAATCCTCAAAATAAAATTGTAAAATGTCTCAAAACTCTTCCAAACATTCCAGTTTAGTCCTTAAAAGTATTAAAAACCCTAAACCCTAAACCCCAAACCCTAAACCCTAAATCCTAAAATCCTAAACTCCAAACCCTAAAACCTAAATCCTAAACCCTAAAACCCTAAAATCCTAAAATTATAAAGTGTCCCAAAATTCTTCTAAACATTTCAATTTAGTCTTTCAACTCTAAAACTTCAAACCCTAGAACCCCAAATCCCAAACCCAAAACTCTAAAACCCCAAACCCTAAACCCTAAAATCCCAAACCCCAAATCCTAAAATCCTAAACCCCAAATCCTAAAACCTTAAACCCTAAATTGTAAAACCCCAAACCCTAAAATTCTAAACCCCAAAACCCAAAACACCAAACCCTAAAATCCTAAACCCTAAACCCTAAAATCATAAACCCTAAAACCCTAAAATCCTAAAATTGTAAAGTGTCCCAAAATTCTTCCAAACATTTCAATTTAGTCCTTAAACTCTAAAACCCCAAATCTTAGAACTCCAAACCCCAAACCCCAAACCCTAAACTCTAAAACCCCAACCCCCAAAATCCCAAACCCAAAACCCTAAAACCCAAAACCCCAAACCTAGATCCTAAAATCCCGAACCCCAAATCCTAAAACCTTAAACCCTAAACTCTACAACCCCAAACCCTAAAATCCCATACCCTAAACTCTAAAACCCTAAACCCCAAACCCCAAACTCAAACCTAAACCCCAAACCCTAAAATCCCAAACCTTGAACCTTGAACTCCAAACCCTAAAACCTAAAACCCCAAACCCCAAACTCTAAAACCCCAAACCCTAAAATCCCATACCCTAAATTCTTTGGTTTATTATCTATTCATTTAATTAGAGGACCAATTTGTCTAACATATTGAACTATTTTGATAAATTCGGGGACTGATTTGAATAATACTGTTGCACGTCACAATTGTTGAACTTTAATGTACAGTCACAATTCTGATGATTTGGGGTTTTAGAGTTTAGGGTTTGTGTTTAGGGTTTGAGGTTTTAGAGTTTGGGGGTTCAGGGTTTAGGGCTTTAGAGTTTGGGGTATGGGATTTTAGGATCTAGGTTTGGGGTTTTAGGGTTTTGGGTTTGGGATTTTGGGGGTTAGGGTTTTAGAGTTTGGGGTTTGGGGTTTGGGGTTTTAGGGTTTGGGGTTTGGAGTTCTAAGATTTGGAGTTTTAGAGTTTATGGACTAAATTGAAATGTTTGGAAGAATTTTGGGACACTTTACAATTTTAGGATTTTAGGGTTTTAGGGTTTATGATTTTAGGGTTTAGGATTTTAGTGTTTGGGGTTTTGGGGTTTAGGGTTTGGGGTTTTACAATTTAGGGTTTAAGGTTTTAGGATTTGGGGTTTTGGTACTTTAGGGTTTGGGGTTTGGGATTTTAGGGTTTAGGGTTTGGGGTTTTAGAGTTTTGGGTTTGGGATTTGGGGTTCTAGGGTTTGAGGTTTTAGAGTTGAAGGACTAAATTGAAATGTTTAGAAGAATTTTTGGACACTTTACAATTTTAGGATTTTAGGGTTTTAGGGTTTAGGGTTTAGGTTTTAGGGTGTGGAGTTGAGGATTTTAGGATTTAGGGTTTAGGGTTTGGGGTTTAGGGTTTAGGGTTTAGGGTTTTTAATACTTTTAAGAACTAAACTGGAATGTTTGGAAGAGTTTTGGGACATTTTACAATTTTATTTTGAGGATTTGGGACCAAACTGGAATGTTTAGAAGAGTTTGGGGACTTTTATAATTTTATTTTGAGGATTTGGGACTAAACTGGAATGTTTGGAAGAGTTTTGAGACATTTTACAATTTTATTTTGAGAATTTGGGACTAAACTGGAATGTTTAGAAGAGTTTTGGGACATTTTACAATTTTATTTTGATGATTTGGGACTAAAATGAATGAAGATGATGAAAAAGAGGGGAAATTGAGAATAATGAGATAAAAATATAACTCAGGGACCTATTTGAATTTTGAATGAAAAATTTTTTTTTATTATTAATGCTGATGTGGCACGCACAGTTGGTTTTTTTTTTAGTTTTCCAACTGCTGACGTGGCACTTAACGTGCCACGTCAGCAGTTAACGGCTTCAGGGACCAATTTGACTAACGTTGGTAAAATTCGGGGACCTATTTGTCAATTTCCATAAATCAGGGACCAATTTGGGAGTTTACTCTTATAATTATTATAATTAACATTATAATCGTCCATATTTTGCAATATTCACATCCGATGTGGAGATCATGAGGACAATCCAGAGAGCGAGATTGAACATGTCATGAATCATAATCATGGTTGATAAAATCGTGCCTCTGCCTAACTGAAGAAAATATCAGGAAAACTTTCACTTGACATTAACTTAATGCAAAACTTTTAAGATTCCTTTGGACTTTTAGACAACATAACTCTGAATCTCCCTTAAAATCTGCACGGCATATAAGGTTACAAAATGAGGTTCCACGTTGAATTTTGTTTTAAAATAAATGTCTAATCTAATTAGTCAACTGGTATGGTCTCAATTCTCCGATTCGTTGTATTACTTAAACTATACGTGAAGTAATATATCATGAGCTTGTTGTGCCCGTATATAATGTTTGAATTGATTTAAGTTAAAGGTTATATAAAGTTTTTATATTGATAAATGAGTAAGTTTGAGACCAATTTGAAATTTCCTGATTTATTTGGGACTAATTAAAAATTTTGACTTAATGAGAATGAACATGGGCGATTTTTTATTTTACATAAGAATAAAAGTGGGCTAGCTAGAGAGAACTAGATGATTTTTTTTTCTTTTTTAATTTTTTAATTTAATAATTTTGACCCATCATAAAGAGGTGGAGCCACATAATATAGTATATATATATATATAAAGGTAAAAGTGTTCTTACCAAAAAAAAAAGAAAGAGGTAAAGTGTAAATTTACTCTCTTATTTTTTTTTGGTTTCCCAAGGTATCCCCCGGCCCGACAGGCCAATGACTAATCCTCCGCGAATCTGTGCTCCATTTAAGGGTCTGCCGCTGGCCAATTGGTTGTTGCATACACAAGGCGGGATTCGAACCCCCGACCTTGCTTAAGCGACCTACTCTCTTATTTTTTTGTCACATAACAAATCAGATTTTTATCTTTCTCTTTTATAGATTTGATCCTATATTTTTTAGTCAAGTTACAAATCAGTCCATTGTCCTTTTTTTGCAAATTTGATCCTATAATTTTTGGTAAAAGTCTCATATATTTACAAAAAGTTTCACCATTATTTTCATTCTAAATTTTGTCAATCTCCCTCTGTTAAGTATGATATGGACAACTGATTTAGAGAAAATTTTAGTCTCTTATCTTTGAGATAAATTATAATTTTAGTCCTATATCTTTATTCTTTTATTAAAATCTTGGTCCCCACGTCAGCTATCTATGTCACACTTAATGCAGGAGATGGACAAAATTTGAAGTGAGACTAAGTGAAAATTTTTGTAAAAAATTGAGACCAAATTTGTCAAAAAGAGAAAAGACAGGCATAATTTATAACCTAATAAAAAAAATAAGGAAAAAAATTTGTAGAAAAAAAAAAAATAAGAACTTAATTTACAACCTGACCAATGGATAAAGATCAAATTTAGTCAAAGGGCCAATTGTCGCTTGCAACCTGTTATCCTGCAAAATTAATTGTCAACTGAAGCTTGGAAGTTGGAACCACTCCTAAAATCATGAATCCAGCCGAAACCTATGTTATAAATCACCATCACATTTTTATTATTGAAGCCTAACAAAAATCTACACCCAACAAGTCCAATTAATACCTGACCAATTTTTATAGCTTTTAAGATACAATTTTTCTTTTAACTAACAACAACAACCAAGCCTTTTTTCACTAATTGGGATCGGCTGCCAAAGTATTCTAACCTTTTCTGTTAACTAAACGTTGTCGACAATCATAGTCAATTCTCCCACTAATTTGCTAGCATCTCAAAAGGTGAGATAATTGACTCAATTGAAAATTGTTTCATATCCAAAATTAAATATAATAAGGTTAGAATCAGAATTCTCTTCTACTCCGTGCAAGATCGCTCGAAATATCATCATCCCGCTCACACGATTCCAAGTATTTACGATAAGCAGGGTTATAGGCAGCAACACGACGCAAATACTTTGCAGCTTCATCCTTCTGACCCGCGTCATATAGAGTGCTGGATACCAAAGTAATCAAATTTAATATCTAAATGCGAATTGGCGGCGTTCCATGAAGTGAGTTTTAACATTACCTAGCAAGCAATAACAACCCATTAAAATAATGGGCTTTGCAAGCTGGATCTTCGGGTTCTTCCATATTTGCAACTCTTTCAAAGTGTACAAGTCCTTCAGCCCTCTTACCCTGCCAAAACGGAAATTCTGAGAACTAATCCTTCCAATCTTACAAAGGACGGAAAAGGTACGTTAATACTACAATTCTATCCACTGATATGCATACCCAAACCTATTCAGAACAAGTTGGTTAAGAGCCTTAAACATAAAGTTGAAGCATGAGTTTCACCTGACGTTCACAGGCAATACCAGCCCATTGGGATGCAAGAATCAAAAGATCAACATCCTCCACCTCAGCTTGATGGCCAGCAAGAGAAAGCTATGGAACAAAATAAAAACAATCAGTACTGATGAAGCAAATAATATGGAAATTGGAATGGCAATTCCATCGTCAAAGTAAAAGCATGAAGGAACCAAATGGTAAAGCAAACTAATATTTCTTGACACAAGCATATACAATGATTCCAGATTTCTAGATATAATACAATTTTCCTTCATAAATGTCCGTTCATCATTTCAGAATAATACAATTCAAGTCTTAAATCATGGATGAACAAATTCATGAAACTGTAAATAAATCAGCATGACATTCCCTCCTGGTTGTGTTGAGCTTATTCTCTGAGGATGGGATGGATTCTATTTTGCCCCGTGAGTTTTAGTTTCCTTTGGTTGTTTTTGGTTTGGCCTTTAGGCCTCTTTTTGTTACAAAAAAAAAAAAAAATCAGCATGACATTTGTTTTAAAAATAAATGGAGCAAAGCTAATTTTATACCTTCAATATTGCACGCTCAAAATACTCAATAGCCTCAACATTTGATTGATTCTGCAAAAGATGATGCCCCAACAAAACTAAAGCTCTTACATGTTCAGGATCCTTATCAAGTGCTAGTCTGAATATGGAAGTTGTTAATGCAGTGCATTACCTAAAGTTTGAAAGAAGATGGCTGCAGGTTTAGGGTTTGTAAAACTTGAGAAAATATAACTTACTTTAACAAAAGAATAGCACTTTCTTTGTCCCCATTAGATTGAACTAGAACTGAAATCTGTCAACAAATCAAACCACAGGTTGTTGAGTAATTCTTAGACCACGTCATGGCTTAACAACACATAGGTTCATTTTTTTAGCCACTCACATCAGTCAGTTCTTTAGGAGATAAGTTCTCAGCAGGTATTCTAAACCACTTTTCAGGTGAATCCAAGGAGGCTGTTTGAGAAGCACTTGTTTCTTCGGAGGCTATTTTAGGACTGCTCTTGTATTGCGACCCCAATGAATCCGAGGGAATCATCTTAGAACCTTCTGTACCATTGTTGTCTTGTAGCCCCAATTTTGCAAGGACAGCAGGATGTCTGAGGGTTAATTGCTGCAAAGTTTCATTTCTATTAGGGTGAACTTGAAGATTAGTCATAGAAAACTAAATAAAATGGAATAGAAAACAAGGGGGTAAAAAAAAGCCTCTCGTATCTCTTGACCTGAATGAGGGTTAAAGAACTATTTGTAGTCCAATAGAGCAGGCTCCCCTGCATGAATGGAAAACACAAACTGCAACCTTCAGTGCATGGCAAGAGAGGTTGGAATAAGTTTAAGCCCAAATAAAGCAATTGAAATGACGAATGGCATATAGATGAATAAAATGTGACCAATTAACCAACCAACAAAACTACTTGTTAGAAGAAAAAAAAAATTGGTTGTTGCATCTGCATTAAAAGCTAGCTAATCTTCAGATAAAGTCTAAGAAACAGATATAGAAAGCTTTTAGTTTCCCTATTTTTTATTACAATTAAAAAAATATATATAATGCACCTCATCAATTCAGAAATTCCCCTTTATTTTTTTATTTAAAAACATAAGGATACCCCAGTAGACCCAAAAGCTTTTAAAACGTAATTCTACCCATAGTTGTCAAACTCGCCAGTTAACTCATGAAATTGTACAAGTTTATTGCTTCTTTGTTCAAAAAACTATTCTCTTCTATTTGTTCAAAAAACTAGTGGGGATTCTGTGATGACCTCAGATTGATCGGGTATTACTTTTTTCATCCACTAAGTTTTGTAGTTAGAACTTAGAAGGTTATCCTTGTTATTGTTTACAATATTAGCAGAATGTTGCTGTGTCGAGTTCACCCCACCCTGCAAGTTTGCTTCAACCTGTAAGTTTGACAACCTAGACTCTACCTATTGATATAATTACTCTACATCAAGATTTCCACTAAAATCAGTCTAATTTTTACATAATCAATAACTGGAATTACTCCCCCTACAAGTTTGCTTCAACCTGTGAGTTTCACAACCTTGACTCTATGTCTCTACCTAATGATATTTACTCTACATCAAGGTTTCCACTGAACTGAAACGCATCAACAAACAGAAATGATGATAGTCATAGTTCTAAAGGACAGTAGCTTGTAAAATACATCATAGTCCATATTAAAAATACTCTAGGTCTTCTACAATTATATATGTCAAGTTCCCTTGATTGTCTTGCTAGTTTCAAGTGAAAACTACATGAAAAAACTATCACTCACAAATGATGCCAGCAAAGTTCTCTGTTCTCTTTGAACCTTGCCTAGTAATTTAAGAACTTGTCATCGGTTTTATCTTGACTTGTAGCATAAAGATACAGAATGCAGCTAAAGGTCATCTACCAATAAGTAAATGCAGGGAACAAAGAGGTAAAAGAAAAGGGCCACCAATGAAAGTTTAGCTTCACATTCTAAAAGGATAATCCTTTACCTGGGGAAGAGCAAAACAAGCCAAAGATATAGGCACAGTTAAAAGGTTCAAATACCACCTGTACCACTGCAGTAAATAAGGCAAACATCATAAACTGTGGGAGATGTTGCTTATTATACTATTAATTGAAGAATTTCTCCCATATTACAGATACAAATTTTATAAGACACAATAAGTCAAAACAATGAGATTCATACAACAGGGTTCGCAAACCAAAATAATCAAGTATCAGCTCTAATTTTTGCCAAGAAAATGTTCCATAATGATAAGATCCTAAGACACTAGAATTACTGCACAAGTTACATATACTCACTTTTACGAGTAAGGAAAAAGTGTCGCTTGCCTTGTCAGGCAAATTTTTCCGAAGGGATATCTGATAAATCAATTTAATAAAAGTCAGCACAAATATCACTACTTTAAGTGCAGATGAACACAGTATTCCATTACCTGGACATTAATCAAGTGCAGACCAGCAATCAAAAAAGGAAAGATGAAACCAGACCAACCATGTGAAAGCTGCGTTAAATCTTGGAACCATAAAGCTCCACCCTGCAACAGAGATAATATGTCTAAATCTTTCAAGAACAAATCACTGATCAGTGTGTCTGTGCATATGGAAGCATGGTTTCTCCACTGAAATGAATTTTTCGGAAAAAGTGATTGCTAAAGCTAGTTGTATGACTCTTATCCAATCAAGCTGGATCTTCATTCAAGATATATTTTTCAGTATATGGATTTATCCATAAGTAACAGCACAACCATATTACTTCTCTTAATCAAATGTAAGAAAATTATGGAAACCATGCATTATGTTATCTATATAAGGTAAGCTGGTCCCTTACACAGTCGAAACCAGGGTGACCCTCCAATGACATCTTCCGTATGGTTCCCATCCACAAGAGAAAGCATGGAACCTGCACATGAATTGAAAATGGTAAAACTAAAAACAATGATGAATGTTAGTGATATAGCTCTAGAACTGTGCTTCTTGATTCTTCCATATGTTTTTCTCTCCTGAATGATAAAATATCTTAAAAATTCTAGAACTTTCTGCATGTTACATATCTGCCATGAAATCTGTGAACTCCTGATTATACCGAGACTTCCAATTCATTGGATCTAGGAATAATAATCAACTTAAACAAACTAAGGACTAATTTATCATTGCATTGGGCTGACATATTTTAGGTTGGATTGGGTTAAATTTTCTTCAAGCCATAGTTTTTGACCCAGGTTGTAGGCTGAGACTTTCAACCCACACCAACCAGTGCCAACTCACAAACCTGCACTGGTTTTTTATATATGATTTTCTTGAAAGTTTAAAGTTTAAACCTTGATATTTTATTTATGGCAAAACACCCTTTCGTGCCCCTAACGTTTGCGGTGATTTTCAGTTATGCCCCTAATGTTTCATTTGTGTCAGTTGTGCCCCCTATGTGAAACGTTAGTTTCAATTATGCCCCCAATTTCAATCATCCACCCAAAAGAACACCATTTTTCGCACGATTTGAGCTTCGTTTTGATCAGATTTCATATGGGTTTTAATTTTCGGACATCACAAACTTGATTCCTTGGATCAATTTCAAAGATTAAGCTCAAAATAGCCCCAAATCCGAAGAAAATCGGACCCGATGAACCCCAAAAAGGACCAAAACGAAATGCAGAAAAACGAAGCATTTTTCTCAAAATTTTCATGTGCAAAATGATCCTTAGGAGCCGAAAATGAGTACCCATAAACTCATTTATCAAAACAAAATGAAATGAACACGGATCGAAGCTCAAAAGTTTCGAAAAACGGTACACTAACGAGGGTGAGGGCATAATTGAAACTAACGTTTCACATTGGCGGCACAACTGACACAAATGAAACGTTAGGGGCATAACTGAAAATCACCGCAAACGTTAGGGGCACGAAAGGGTGTTTTGCCTTTATTTATTTGTTTCCTTCTTCATACAGTAGCATAAATGAAAAAGGTATTACTTAAATGATTTTACTTACATTTAATAAGTTGGTTTAGGTGATGGATAAGAATTAAGAAGTTAGTTAATAAAGATGGAACATTAAATTTTACGATAGAAGGATATTTAAATCTTCTGCATGATGTTAACTTGTTTATTAATTTATTTTTTGATGGAGATGTTAACTTGTTTATTAATCTCCAGTTTCATTACTTTATCTTGTAAAAAAATAATTTTAATTTGGTTTCAATACTTTGAATAATATTATTTTCTAAGTTTTTATTTAAAAGCTCATCTTTAAATACTTTCATATCCCAAACCCGACCCACACCAGTTGAGCTGATTTGGTATTGCTGAAACTCTTTCCTCAATGCAAACCCCTGCCTCCCAGCACAAACCCAACCCATGAACTCTCATAACAAGTATCACATACAAGTCCAAATAATATAAATAAGCATCATGTCATCGTTTGCTTTTGCAAATTCAGTGTACCATGCATGACTCATGCCATCATTTGCTTTTGCAAACTCAGTGTAGAAATGAGCCCTTTTCAGAGTTGCAAAGGACCAAAATTGAAACCAAATATTGGATCTCAATGATTTGATCAACAATGTACAGGAAGAGCTATTGTTGTTTTTCAACTTTGAGATTTTAGTCATACTTTGATAGTCATGCCACGAATGCCTCAGTTTGACAACAAAAGGTTTTGTTTCTTTATTTTATACAGCATAGGACCTAGGAATTGTTTCCTGATGGTCTAGATGAGATTAAAATTCATCATTTTTGCATCAACAGAATTGTTCCGATTGAAAAGAGATATATCACCTGGAAAGATAGGTGTGCCAGAAACCAAAAAGGTGAGGGGCATCCAACTGCTTTTCTCTCCTTCTGGAATAGCAAAATCTGATCTTTATAACTCCTTCCTGACAGAGGTGGCGGGAATGGAGGAGGCACTTTTAAGAAATGAAGAAGTCAAATAAAATTGATAATAATAATAATTTCAGCAGGTTATCTATACATGAAAAATGAAAAAAAGATTTTTCTTGTGAGGCATACTATAAAAAAGCCACAAGAGTCACTCTCAATTTATTATCATATTGAAATAAATGGAAACATTCTTACAAAGTGAAGACTGAAGAACAGATAAATACAACACCAAAAGAACCTAAATCAAGAGGCCTTCAAGTGTACATGTTAAAATACACAATTTATACGACTGTCACACAACTGTTACAGCACTTGATATCTGATACTTTAATGCAAAAAAAAAAAAAGAAAAAAGAATCAGCCCCTACCACAAGCAAGCCGTATACTTGATAAAAAATAGTCAGCAGTTACTTGCAATCAGAGCAAGATTAGGAAAATTAGAGTACCAGTTAGCACAAGATGCTGCCGAAAGCCATTTATGATGCGTAAGCTAAGAACTATTAAAGGGAGGAAACCAGCTCTGATAAAGCACAATTTGACACACAAGAATACAAGTTTGAAGAGATGGCAACAGTCAACTCAAAATGATGTAGCATCGAATAATTGATTAGGAAATTTCTTTTCCAGAAAAATAGAATAATTAGCGGTCGAAACACAGAACAAATGTTTATGGTATTAATTTATATGATAGTGGAATATTGACGACTCACATCGAGGGAGAAACTCGACGATCCTTTTTAATTTATGCAGTTGTAAAATTAGCAATGGAAGTAGTGCGATTCTGAGAGCCAAAGTAGAGGAAGCTATAACCATCCACCTGGAAGTAAATTATTCAATAAGAAGAAATTGAACAATGATGTATAGTCAGTAACTAGAATTGTGAGGCTTAATTATGGCATTGCAACATTCATAAGGCTGAAGATATAAAAACCAAAATAGGAAAACGAAAAGATTCGATTTGATAGGGAGACTGGCAGAGGTCGACAAGGTTCACCATGGCAATCCAGTAAGATCATGAAATCCGTCAAGAATCGAAATCAGAGCACGAACAGGAAAAGTGGAGTCTTCCCCATTAGTGACATCAAGAGTCAGTTGTTCAATTTCAGTATAAGGCTCCGGGGCAACCTGAGACTCGTCACCCGGCTCATCATCAAATAGTAAAATCTCCGAGTCATCGTCGGGAGAATGAGTAGAAAATGCGCGCGAGTGGAAGGCGCCAAGAACTGCCTGAGAATTGAAGCGCGTTCGGAAGTGAGATGTACAAGTGTCAAATGGAGATAACGGAGGTGGTGGTAGCGTCGGGTGTCGCGGCAACGGACGGCAATTAAGGTTGATCAGTTGAGAAAAAATAGGTATAGATAGTGATGGACGTGAACGCCGCAGGTAGGAGGAGAGCGCAGAGGTCGCCATGGGGAATACCGGCGGAATCGAGCTCCATAATCATACAATGATATTCAGTCACATATTAGTATTAATGGGCCGGGCCTCAAGTGTTTCTAGTCTAGGCTCATCAACCCTTATTCTTATGTTTAACCGACAAAATAATATAAATTGTATATATTTCGTTTATCCAATGTTTAATAATTTAAGAAAAGTATTTCAATTAGATTAGAAAAGAAAGAATGGTTTGAGATAAATTGAGAAGTAACTAATGATGAGAATTGAATGCAAGATGCAAGTATGCAAGGAAAGGAAAGAAATGAAAAAAAAAAAAAAGATAAATAAATAGAGAAGTATATATATAAATAAATAGATAAAAGAATACAGAAGATGATAATGATATATAGGCGCGTATACGTATAGGTTATATTGAGAAATGAGAAAAGAGGTGAAAGAAGTGGTCAGACTAGGGTGGGCTTTTCATTGTTATTGGTGGGAAGGTGGTGATCGTCGGGGATGTAGGTGGACCAGAACCAGTGAGCCTTGAACACTGCGGTCATGTCTTCAATGGGCACTCCTCTTGTCTCGGGCAGGAAGAAGAAGACGAAGAGGGTCATGACAAAGACGAAGGCCGCAAAGAAGAAGAAGAGGCCGAACTTGAGATGGCAGAGCATGGAGAGGAAGGCTTGAGCGATGATGAAGGTGAAGAACATGTTGACGGAGACGTTGATGGCTTGTCCGGTGGAGCGATTCTCGAGGGAGGTGACCTCGCTGGGGATGAGCCAACCCAGGGGACCCCAGGACCATGCGAATGCTGCAACGAAGGCACAGATGAGGAAAAGGAAGACGTCGGCCTCAACCTTGGACATGGAACCGCGACCAAGCACGCCGTACTTAAGAGCCAACATGATGCCGGTGCCGCACTGGCAAACCAGCATCTGGATTCCTCCTTCGAGGAAGAGGGCACGACGACCGACCTTGTCGACGGTGAAGATGGAGACGAGAGTGGCAAGGACGTTGACAAGGCCGGTGATGACGGCGGACATGAGGGAGGCGTTGGTGCCGAAGCCGAGGGTCTTGAAGAGTACAGGGGCGTAGAACATGATAACGTTGATGCCAGTCAACTGTTGGAAGAAGGGGATGAGGAGGCAGAAGGCGAGCTGAGGCCTGTAACGTGGCTCCAGGATTTTGGTGCATGCGCAGGATCCTAAGGAGGGGTTTGAGGCCTGATCGCAGGCGTCCATGAGGTCTTGAAACTCTTGGTCCACGTTGGACACACCTCTCACCTTCACCAGCATCTTCTTGGCCTCCTCCACGTGGCCTCTCTCCAGGATGGAGTTTGGAGTGTCGGGCAAGAGTAGGGACCCCACCGTCATGACCAAAGCCGGTACCGCCGCACCACCCACCGACACTCTCCACCCGATGCCTCCCTTCATGGGTGCAGTGGCGTAGTTGACGAGGTTTGCAATGAGAATGCCAATGGTGATGGCCATTTGGAATCCAATGTTGAGAGCTCCTCGGATCTTGGCAGGGGCCATTTCCGACAGGTACACTGGCACTGACTGGTTTGCAAACCCTACCCCTACGCCCAGCATGATTCGTCCCAAGATCAGCATTGCAATGTTCATGGCTACGCCGTTGATGATGGACCCCACCAGGAACACTACCCCTCCCAACAACATGGACATTTTTCTTCCATACAACCGAGTCACCATCGAAGCAAAGAACGACGCTATTAGTGCTGCCAGGTACAACGATGATGTGAACAATGTCAGCAATTGACTGTCGAATTTGCAATACATGTTTTCTTCTCCCCTTCCTACCTTGTGTTCTTTCTCGTACACCG
Organism: Chamaecrista fasciculata; assembly: GCA_003254925.1. Classification (NCBI taxonomy): domain Eukaryota; kingdom Viridiplantae; phylum Streptophyta; class Magnoliopsida; order Fabales; family Fabaceae; genus Chamaecrista; species Chamaecrista fasciculata. The sequence goes on along the minus strand of QANZ01037276.1, from coordinate 26,883 downwards.
ACGGGAAAAACTTCTCCAAGAATTCATCCATCGAGGTCACTCCTCCTACACATAATTAATTCACATTTAATATTATATAATTAATTCATTCATATATATCCCTACTACACATATACGTACCTGAGATCCCAATGTCATACCCAAACAGGAGACCCCCCATGGCAGCCACTATGCAAGTCACCAACACAAACGGCGTCACCCTTCCCTCATACTGCTTCGTCGTATTCGTTGCAATACCCCCTCCTGCCATCTCTCCCAACACGATATCTTTTTAATTTCTGCTTTTTTCCTTTTTTTTTCTTCTTTTCTTAACTTGATGTCAATGTTTCTATCCTGATTCCTGGAAAGAAACAATATAATTCACAACTATAGTCAAAATACTAAACTACCTATTTATTACTATCCCTTACTTTTTTATTTACTTGACGCCCACCCGGCCACTACCAGCTTTTTATACTCAGTTTCAATGGCTACGCACCCAACTGCCCCTTCTATTTCCGTGCAAGCTACCTTTCTCGGGTTTTTTTTGGGCTAGCTTCTATATAAATCCTTTTGACTGAATCTTCTTTCTTTATTGGTTACCATCATTTTTCACATCACAAAAGAAGCCAACAAATTCCAAAGAGGAAAATGAGCCACTACAAATCCTTTTTCTTATTTCGGAAACTTTGACCATGGTGTAAATTTGCTAGTACCTTGATCACCAAAATATATCTCCCCTTTTATTTTTTGGTTTGAATCACCGATATATTTCAGTTCTTCAATATTAAGTATTCAACTCCACTTCTTTTTTAGGTCAAAACTTCAAATTGGTCCTAAATATATGGGATAGATTTCAGAATGGTCTTAAATGTTCCATTTATTTTAGATCGGTCCTACATATTATCACAATTTCTCAAATTGGTCCCAAAATCTACTACTGGAACACAATTTGATCTTATTTGCTAATGGTTTAAACTGAGTACAAAAGAACTCTTCGAGAATTAACACATAGTTTTTAAATCGTCACATTCGAACTTCAAATGAGAAAAATATGACCAATTTTGCCTTTTTTACTGCGAAACGAGCAACCTACTTTTGAGATTCGATTTAACCTTGTTTGTTAATGGCCTCAACTAGATAGAGAAAGTAATCTTCAGAAGCAACCTTGTAACTTTAGATTGGTCGAGCTTGAACTTAAGATGAAAGAGTCAAAGAGATATGATTAGTTTGGGACTAATTTGAGAAATTGAATTAACATATATAGAATCAAAATTTGAAACAAATGAAACATTTATGACTAATTTGAAATCTATTCTATATTTTATGGACCAATTTGAGAAATTATACAAACATGTAGGATCAATCTGAAACAAATAAAATATTTAGGACTAACTTGAAATTTATCCTACATTTTTGGGACCTATTTGAAGTTTTGACTTTTTTTTATTAATATTTAGGCTAATTTTTTTTTCAAAATTATTGCTTCTTTTTAACGCACCGGCATTAGCAGTTACACCAGTCAAAGTGAATCGGTAAGAGAAGAGAGCTTTTGGTCCATTGAAATTCTTGTTTTACAAAATATATATATATCTTATATTATATGGCTCCACGGTCGTCCACATTTTAAAACTATAATACAAAATTAATAATAAGAGGAAAATTATTATTTTAATAAGAGGAAAATTATTATTTGATCCATTCTTTTTTACTGAGTTAACGATTTAGTCCCTCATTTATTTTACATACATATTTGCGTTCCCGTTAAGGCACGCAAAGTCTTTAGTATATCTTATATTATATGGCTTGATAAGTCTGATTTTAGGCAGACTTTTAGGGGGTATTTTATCTATATTTGAATATTATATCTAAAGATTTACCCCAAAATATCATAGATTTTGGATTCTCTCTCAATCTTCAAATCAAATTGAAAATATGATATATTCTTAGATTGATTCTTTATTTAAATATCATGTTTATAAGTTAGGATTTGGTACTTGTTTAAATCTTTGGGTTGCCTTGCAGATTTGGAAAGATCCTCAAAATCCTTTGAAATCAACAACAAAAAGATTCTTTCTGATGTGCATACGTCTTGCCCAAAGGTTAAGCAGAATCCGAAGTTTCAGGCTAAAATGTGCATACGTCTTGCCCAAAGGTTA
>QANZ01037276.1:4535-24737 GCA_003254925.1 Chamaecrista fasciculata | reverse complement strand
GACATTAGTCTTGGGCAAGACGTATTCATTGGTTCTTTATTTCTCTGGCTTATAACTGCATAACCTTTGGGCAAGACTAGTCTCTGTGGATCGACCCTATTCTCGCCTCTACTACTAATATTCTATCTTTGAGTGCAGATTAGGTTTAATTATAATTGGTGGACCCGGCAACCATCATGGCTCCACCCCTTTCTGGTCGTCCATGTTTAAAACTATAGTCTATAAAATTAAAAATAAGAGAAAATTTACTATTTGGTCTCTCTTTCTTTACTAAGTTAACAATTTAGTCCCTTATTTATTCTACATACATATTTGCGTGCCTGTTAGAGCACGCAAAACCCCTAGTATATATATATTAGTGGAAGTGTTGTTATTAAAAAATAAAGAAAACGTTAGCCTTGCGCATATTGTAATTTGTTTACCTTTAATTTTTTTTTTTTCCGTAAACATCACTAGAGCACAAGCACTTTACGAGATGTTTCAAGAAATTGCTTGTATATTTCTTATTTTTATATAAATATGTAGATCCATGAATATTTTTATAAAACTAAATACATAATCATAAAACTTAAATTAAAAAAATCGCAGGGAAAAAAGATGGAACACGCCGTAGCATGCATAAAATATAAACGAAATTGCATTTATTCACCCTGAATTATATGTTCAACTACAATTTTTTTCTAATCTATAAAAAATAACAATTAACCCCTAATCTATTAATTTTACAGTAATATCCCCCCAATCGTTCATAACACCGTTATCATTTTATCTTTTAAGTTATTGTAACTTATATAAATACTTCATAAAATGGTTAAATGACTTAATTACCCTTACAAAGATTTACTTTATTTTATATATTTAAATGAATAATCATTTTATTATATCAATTTTTTGTTAATTTTGATTTTTGCTAATATTTTTTATAATATTTGTAATTTAAATATATTTATTTAAATTTTATTTTATTAACTTGATATAATGAAATAAAAATTGATGAACGAAAAATACATAACTGAACAAAAAATAAACTAATAAATTTCTTAAAAATAAAACATAGTAAAATAAAATACAAGCTTGTAAAAAGATTTAAAATTAAAATGTATGATATATTTTTAAATTATAAATTTAAATCATTATAAGGGTAATTATGTTATTTGACCATTTTATAAAGTATTTATATAAGTTACAGGGACTTAAAAAAGAAAAAGATAACGGTGTTACAAACAATTGAGGGGACATCGCTATAAAAATAATAGATTAGGAGGTTAATTGCTATTTTTAATAGATTAGGGGAACATTGCAATTGAACACATAATTTAGGTTGGATAAATGCAATTTTTCCTAAAATATATTGTCGTGGAACTGTAATAGATAATAATAATAAGATTTTAAATGATTTTTTTTTGGCCAGAGATTTTAAATGATGTAGTAGTAAATTAATTGTTTATTTAAAAAAAAAAAGCTTATTGATTAATAATTATTATGACATATTATGTTAAAAATAAATATATGTATCATTAAATTTTTATTAATAGTTAAAGATTAAGGCGAGTTAATTTTGCAAGTATTAATTATCAAATTATTTAATAAAAAAATAAGGATAAATTGCAGTTTGGTACCCTGTGGTTAGGGGCGATCCCACTTTGGTACCCTGAAAGAAAAATTTTTACAGTTTGGTGCCCCGTGGTTTGCTCCGTTAGCGAATTGGTCCCATGTGCTTTATTTCCGTTAGGATTTAACAGAAAATGTGATTGTGACCACCTTAAAATGTCAAAGCTCTCCCAACAAGTCTTCTCTTATGCGTTTAAGTCCTTTCCCTTTACTAAAAGGGATCAAAACATAAAGAAAACAAATACTAAAGGATACATTATGTAATTTTACTGTTGAGTTGAAAATAATTATAAAAGGGTCTTTAGAATTCTAATATTACAAAATTTTTTCCTTTTCATAAGATTTCTTTTNTTTTACTGTTGAGTTGAAAATAATTATAAAAGGGTCTTTAGAATTCTAATATTACAAAATTTTTTCCTTTTCATAAAAGATTTCTTTTGAATAGGTCCTGATTTAATTACACTTTAGTCCCAAAAGTTTATGATCTTTATTAAAATAGTCCTTAGAACCTCAAAAGACAAATGAGCATCTCTAATTTATTAAAAAAATCATCATATTCAACTACCAAGAACTGAAATTTTCATTCAAGAACTGAAAAATTTGAAGGTTTTAATATGTTGCATATAGTTCCTATTTCAGTCGTCTTCTTCTATTTTGCCACATCATGATCCCAGTTACTATACCACGTCATACTTAACGGCTAAATATAAATGGAATTCACCAAGGGACTAACGGTAGAACCTTTTGAGAAGTTATGGGACCAAAATTGCAACAAAAAATGTTATGGGACTAAAATGAAACCTTTGTCATAGTTATCGGACCAAAATTGCAACAAAAAATGTTATGGGACCAAAATGAAACCTTTGTCATAGTTATGGGACCAAAATGAAACCTTTGTCATAGTTATGGGACCAAAATTGCAACAAAAAAAATTATGGGACCAAAATGAAACCTTTGTCATAGTTATGGGACCAAAAGTGCACTTAAGCCTTGATTATATTATATTAGTATACATCTGAATCACACAATCCAGATCTTATTTGATGACGTTGATTTTGTTCTTGAGAGGGTTTTTATTTGTGGGGCTTGATTTTAGAAAAATTTGAGGGTTTTGATTTGTTTGTAGTGTACTTGAATGAAAATTTCAGCTTCTGGTAGTTAAATATGAGGATTTTTTGATAAATCATAGATGCTCATTTGTCTTTTGAGGTTCTAAGGACTATTTACAAAATCATAAACTTTTGGGATTAAAGTGTAATTAAATCAAGACATATTCAAAAGAAATCTTATAAAAAGGAGAAAATTCTGTAATATTAGAATTCTAAAGACCCTCTTATAATTATTTTCAACTCAACAGTAAAATTACATAATGTACCATTTAGTTTATGTTTTCTTTATGTTTTGATCCCTTTTAGTAAAGGGAAAGGACTTAAACGCATAAGAGAAGACTTGTTGGGAGGTTTTTGACATTTTAAGGAGGTCACAATCACACAGGGGACCAATTCGCTAACGGAGCAAACCACGGGGCCCCAAACTGCAAAAATTTTTCTTTCAGGGTACTAAAGTGGGATCGCCCCTAACCACAGGGTACCAAACTGCAATTTACCCAAAAAATAACATGTTAAAAAATTTAAATACAAACCATAAGAAACAAACTATCAGTATTAATACCAGTCGCCGGTTCAAGTCTGCCTCCGAACCTAGCAAGCTAACCAATCCAGAACGACTGTTTGTATATTTAAGAATAATAATATACAGTAAAAACAAAGACGAGCCCATCACATTTCAATGTCTTCAAGATCCGGGAGAGGAAAACGAAGAATTGCTGCAATACCACTTATCTGTGCCAGCTCTGTCCATACATGTGAAATTAGCAGTTTAAAAATGGAATGGTGAACAAGCAAACTAGAAATAATTCCTACCGAAGCCTCACTAAAATTTCGCTATACTTGTATATTTGCCACGTTGGTTTGTACAAGTATACCAAATCCTCCTAGAAAACGGAAAACAAAAGCAAGCTAAGAATAGAATAACTTACGTTCTCCAGAGACATGCATGGACGAGAATACATGGACAGATCCTCCAGAATCCTTAACTGAGTTAACCAAGTTGACATACTTTTGCCTTGTCGTTATATCTGAATTCCTGTTAGCAAAACAATAGAGATCTGTTTGAGTCACAATTTCAGACACGACTCATGACATTAATGCCAGATCCGTCAAGTATGTATAAATCAGATACAACAGCCCAGCAGACCTTTGATTCAGAATTTCATAGGGCTATAATACAAACCTGAAAAGATCATCCGTAATGAGAAGGACTTGCACAGCTAGACGTTCATTGGCAACCTCAACATGCTTCACCCCATAACAAGCACGGGATGGATCCTGTTTAAGCCCCAAAAATTATTCAAATAGGATTTCCTAGATGTTTGAAAATGTACATCCAGAATACTTTTACTTGGTTCAGGATGATTATGGTGAACAAATTTAGCTTTGTTTGCAAGGAGAGACATTCCAACAAATGTACAGTTTAGTCCTTAAAATTAACTGTTTCTTTTTCTTTATCTATTGGCAAAGGTGGAAACTCGTGAGACCCACTTTTTCTCAGGTGTTTTTCTTTCCATAAAGAAAGATCTACATTCTTAAGCCATGGTTGTACTCAACAAACACCACTTAATATAAACACATAGGGAGTTGATGGTTTCCCATAGTATATATAAGTCCTCAGTAAGAAAAACTTTAAGCTTCTCCATCCACTTCCATTCTTAACACTTAATTGTACTAATCATGAAGCAGACAAACACCATGCACAAACAACTCGCATATATTCATTCATCACCACCCCAATACAATGAGATAAATATTTGAATGAATGTCCTATGGGAAAAAAAATCATTTGTTGCCCTACGTGGATTTAGGATAACATTAACTTATTTTCATTAACTCAAAAGATCATATATAATTTAGGCAAAAGTATTCATTTCGTCCCCAAACTTTACACCTGCTGTCATTTCGTCCCCAATCTTTCTTTGCTGTCAATTTCGTCCCCAAACTTTACACATGCTGTCAATTTCATCCCCAATATTTTTTTGCTGTCAATTTCGTCCCTAATCTTTCACATTTTGGTCAATCTTATCCTTTGCTCTTTAGCAAAGTATTGACGACAAAATCTCTGTGGCTAACGATATATAATGTAAAATTGATAGAAAAAGAAACTCAAATTATAACTTAGATTCAAAAACATGATGTAGTTTGTCGTTAATTTATTAAAAGAAGTTAGTCAAAGGATAAAATTGACGAAAATGTGAAAGATCTGGGACGAAATTGACAGTTGATGTAAAGTTTGGGAACGAAATTGACAGCAAAAAAAGATTGGGGATGAAATTGACAGTTTGTGTAAAGTTTGGGGACGAAGTTGACAGCACAAAAAGTTTGGGGACGAAATTGACAGTTGGTGTAAAGTTTGAGGACGAAATTAGTACTTTTGCCTATAATTTAACTAAAAGATGATTAACCCCAAGTTAAGAAGAGTGTAGATATATTTCCATTTTAAGTAACTCTGATAAAGCATTTATCAGATAGTCATCACAGGAATTCATCATGCACTGACCGAAAGGTCGAGACATGATATGATTATTAACATATATGAGTAAGGTAAAGAGCTTATTGATCAGTGTATCCCTCTCACTCTACCAGGACTTAATAATTAACTAATTGTCAAATCACATGCCACAGGTTTCTAAAATAGGGTAATCACTAATCAACATCCTAACCACAAATACAAATAAAAGCATCTCAAAAGCAGAACCTGACATTTGAAAGCATGTTGTAGAAATCCTTCAAAATTTGAACCTGAAGAAAAGGAGAAACAATGAAACTTGTTTCGAGGCTCAAGGAAACACAATAAAACAGGATTAGTAAACTACTAAGCACGGTCAAAGGAGACAAGATAAACATGTCTATAAATTTGGGTTCTTTGGCACCTCTTGAGCTGCTTTTGTATCTTTTATCATATTCATGACATTTGGAGCATCCAAAACCTCTCTCAAACTGTGCCTACAAACAAGAAATTCTAACATCAAAAAGATTAGAGGAATCAAATGGACAACTCAATAGCAATTAAACTACAAAGTCAATCCTTAAAATGCAGTCTCACATTATGTTAAAACACTAAGTTCTTTTCCTCACACTCTAAAGAATAGACATGTCTTTAACGGGCAGAACCAAATCTATAAATGTTGCTATGCTGACCGATCCCACCTTCACAAAACATCAACCGACCGTTCACCACATCCCATGGATCGGTTGGTCATCCTCATTACAAGCTGATCCATTGAGCCTGTCAACATCCAAGTCGTTATAACTGCTTTCTTGGAATCCCCACTAAGCAATGATTACTCGGGGAAATTACCCTTTTACCCCTACTCCACAAACCTAAATATATTTTACCGTACACCCTGGTAGGTTTTGACTAATTCTCTGATATTCAATATACTACACTGATTCTTGTTCTAACTTACTCGTCGGAGGCTCAGTGCGGAAGATTCTTCCCACCATTGAGTTCTACTTTGCAAGGCTTGGGGACTTGGAGTGCATCAAGGAATTATTACAAATTATCATACTTCTTTGAGCCTTTGACAATATAACATAAGTTGATTTATGCAGAGACTCACCATAAAAGCTGTGTTACACTCTAGTGAATCAGAGCTACATTATTCCTCCTTCCTACCCTTCATTTTAAAAAAATTAGGAACCTGCCTTCCACTAGCAACTTATCATCAACCAGACTAAGTCTTGGGGGAATAAAAAGAACTGGTATCGAATGCAAGCTATAAGTGCATAAGATTTGACTTAGACTCATATATGGAGCAGATACAAGGACAAGAACAAACTCATTCAGTACCCTAGAAACAATAATAGGTATACAACATGGTAGAATCAAGTTCCAATACAGGCAAATTATCAGCATATGACCTAAGAAGAGTTGTTCGAGGAAACTCTGTCCATAAGATACATCTGCAAGGGCCACAATTTTTTCATGTTTTTCTTCACACTAGTCCTAACTCCTAACCCTAGGAGTAAAAACAGATAACACAATTTATAAAGCAACCATACTTGTATCCTGAGCTTGTATGCACTAGGATGATACGTGACTTGTTCTCAATAATAGGTCGCAGCTGTCTTCTTTCTGCCTCCAATAATAAGTGACGATGAAACTGATCCTGAAACAAGGGCAGAGACATATAATGTAAATTAGTCTTCTATGCCGAAATCCAGCCTCATCTATTTACTTAGAATTCATCCAATTGCAAGGTTTATGTCATAGAAAAAGATACAAACTATAGCAAATTTCTTGATACTCAAAAGTAAGCTAAAACAAAAGGAACATTGGTCAGGGAATGGTTATAGACTTTTGTGAACCCAGGACTTGCAATTACAGCACAACGAATCACATTGAAATCAACATGTTTCAAGAAAGCCTGAAAGGGAAAGATAGAATTTTGTTAAACTAATAAAGAGCCAATTTAATTGAATAACAGGAAAAGATATCACCATTAATTACTCAGATTGAACTTACCTGTAAAACATTCTCAAAGAACTTTTTTAAAGCCTACAAAAGGCAGGAAGACGCATTAGAATCATAGCAAGATGTTGAAATTATTGATTGCATTGCATTCACTGACATGTCTTGCAATAAGGAAAACAAATTAGTGAGAGAGTGAAAGAGAGGAGGAGAGAGACACACAGAGAGAGAGAGAGAACATACTGACTCATAACCAGCAATAGCAGGTCCATGCTTGCGAGGAATTGAAGTTTCAATCCGAGAACGGGTAACTGTCATACTGTTATGTGTCATAATAAGATGAATGACTTATTTGAGTTATTTCAATGGCATAAATGGATGTAAAAAAAGATATATTACAATTTCAACAAAATCAATTAGTTCCCAATGCTATTGGTTCCACAGAAATCAAAGAGCCACCTACCAGCCTCAAAGATATAGAAACAAACATCAGTTTTTCTTTTCCTTTAAAAAATGAAAAGGATATAAGTGAACTGCATTCAATTGGAAGTTGTTAGTACCTTCTACCGACGAGGAGGATATGTGCTAATCCTTCTTGCATCAAAACCACAGCTAGGTCAGCACTTGCACCAGGATCTGCAAGATAGGAATAATATTTTTTAATCACTTTATTGCTCACTGATATTTAAACCAACACTCATACTAGAAAACAACAGCAAATAGCTATATGTAGCGCTGTGTTATTAGCCCACTCAAATGGATGCAGAATGTAAGATACCACACAAGACAGTACTTCTGCATTTTGGTCATGTGTCAAATGTCTTCCAATGCCAGAATGCACATGATGAATTTTGCACTGATTTGAAAATATCTTCATATTTATCTATTCCAGAAATTCCCATGTAAATAATTCCAACAGCCTCCAAAGTTAACAAGCATAAATATCTATTCTCCAATATGAGAAGATAGCATAACACAAAAAACAGAAGGATCACATACCAGAGGCCTGCTGCAGCACTTCCAAAGCCAAAGAATCCCAAACATCCTACAAGGAAAAATCAAACCATAACCAATTATATCATCTACGCCCACAATTTTGAAGTTCTGCACATTTCTCACCTTAATGATATACCCAAACAAGCCAGTCATCAAGCAAAAGGCAGAGCTCTTATATATATGTCAAGTACATGCTAACATGCAGGAAACAACTAACCAGAAATGAAATGTAACAGCAACAATAAATATTTGACAGAAGTAAAACAGACCAAACCTTTCTGAGCACAAAAGGTCGTTGCAGCTCAAGTTCTAAAGTATGGAACGCCCCTAGCTGCAATTATAAAAACAAAAAGTTAAACTTAGCACCGATGACTGCACCTGCGAATCCACATGAAGAACATAAACTTGGGATGGAAGTTTGTTAGTTACCTTAACATATTCATTCTCTAAAATGTTCTTTCCGCGCACACGCAAGATAGATCCTTCTTTATCATAATCTGCAACCTGAAAACAAAGAAAAGACTTGAGGAACAAGTAACTTAAATGTACACAATGCATTTGCTTGTGTCTGTCTACCTCCTCTACTTGAATTTCCAATTTTAGCTTCACACGTTCTGCTTCTCGTCCACCAGAAGCCATATCTCTGAGAACCTTCCTATTACAGTTTACAACAAGAAGAAAAAGATTATGAAACTGGTAATGTAATAGCACGTCTATGAGTAAGACTAAATTTCACTATTTCAGTGCTACAATCAATGACTTAAATAGTGTGATTCATGATGTTTAACTTCAAACTTCGTCAATCCCAAACAAAAAAAGGGTTTCCCTGACAAATTATAACAATTTCAGTTAAGTGATGCAAAGAAAATAAAGAATAAGGAAGTACCTCACAGTAACAGCCATGACAGAGTCTCCAGGAGCAATCAGGTTATATGCAAACCATAGATCATCCGAATCAACTGGTACCATCTGCAAGAAAAATTCGAAACAAGGCAAAATTACAAACTAATAAAACGGTAAGTTACAGTTCGCACATGACAATCCCAGAGAAAAGAAGAGGAATGAATCACAGAAAAATAAGAAGATCGAGTAATCCTCTCAGTAAGTCTAACAGTAGGAAAACTTGAGAGTCAAAAGAGAAAGCGGAACCATTGGTTTGGTGAGGAAGTGTACCTTAACGCTGCCAGGTCCATCTGGTACAATGTCTTTGCGAACGATCCTCATGGTTCTATCAATTACAAATGTTCTGAGTTCTGACGGAAGGCCTCAATCAATAAGATTATTAATATCAACTCAGAAAAGATTATTAAAAACGCACACTGTGGACACCTTGATCTCTTTCTCTGAGGTTCTAACTTCTGACGATGAGATGAGGGAGTGCTGGGCGAGAATGTGGTCAGCGTCCACATCTCACATGGGCTTGGCCCAAATATATTAAGGGTTTAAAACTAACGATGGTCCCTACATTGTTAATTTTTGAGAGATAAGGGGCTTGTTTGATTTTCATTTTTCTAAAAATAAAAAAAATTATAAAACGTATTTCATGACATTATTTTAGTTTTTTTAATTTTAAAATTTAAAAAACAAAAAATTACTTAAATATATTTTGAACTCCCAAAAAATTTATTCTTAGAGTTGAGAATCAGGCTTTATTTTTTTTTTTTAATTTAGCTTTTAAAAACATAAAGTATTTTAAATAATTTATTAGAAGAGTCTAATTCATAAATTCTTCAAATAAAGTCATTTACAATAATATTGTGAGCAAAATAATTGTTGAAAAGACTCGATTTTAACTAAAAAAAAATGGGTAAATTACAAAGAAGGCCCATGTGGTTTGAGGTATTTAGAGATCACGTCCCAGTGGTTTACAAAGTGTCAAATTTAGGGCTTGAGGTTTACTCCATTAGCAAAAATGACCCTTATGGTATATTTCCGTCAAAAAATTGACGGAAAAACAATTTTTTCTTTTTTTATATTTCACCCTTCTTTCAAGATTTCCTTTCATTCAAGTCCCTAATTCATCTCAGAATAGTCCAAAAAGTTTATAATCTTTATCAAAAACCTCAATTCAAGTTTTACCCATATTCTATCGGGTCCCAACTTGATGAAAACAAAACTAGGCTTTAATTTAATGTTCGGGAGGTCGGTGAATTCAATTTTTGTATTTTATTGTTGTGTCAGTTTTCTTTCACTTTTAAATCGTATTTGTACTGTTGTTACTCCTTTGCTACTTGATTTCATTTGGTTAATAATTTTTTGTTTGAAAATGGTGTGAAAATTAAAAAGAATGGATCGAGATTTTCAATTTGCTGGTTTTAGGGACTTGTTTGATAAATATGATAAACTTTCTAGGTTATTCTGAGATAATTAGGACCTGAATGAAAGAAAATCTTGAAAAAATGGGTGAAATCTTGATAAAAACGCATTTTTCGTTAATTTTTTGACGTGAATATACGACAAGGACCCTTTCTACTAATGAAATAAATCTCAAGTCTTAAATTGACACTTTTTAAACTATGTACAAAGACCCAATCTCTAATTACCCCAAACCACGTGTACCTAAAAAACAATTTGAACAATGTTAGTTCAATTTTTTTTATATATATAAAAGGAAAAGAAAAACTCAAGATTATAGGTTAAGAGTTGTGTAGATTCTTGATTGAGGGATAATTAATTGGCTAAGGAGAAGACTATATATCAAAGGTTAAACTTAGATGAAAAGATTTAAGTTGAATGAGTTTTAAGAGATGAGAAAGGGGCAATTATTGAAATTGATATTGATATTGATATTTATATAAAATAATGCGGCATGCAACTTTGCGGAGGACCGGAGCAACGTGGAGTTTGCTAGCACAGTTCAAGTGTGGGCGTTTTCTTAGCTCCACGTGTCGTTGCAGAGACATGCAAAGATTCGTATTTGCTAGGGTAGGTTAAGGTTTCCTATCCGCCGCAGCTCAAATGCAAAAGCTCCGGATCCGATCGACACTCGTGTGTTTTGGAAATTAAAGGAGCACGCATGCAGTGGCATATAGATGTGGTCGGTATAGTATCATAATATAATTCAGGTAATTAAATATATATGTCTCAGCTTCAGAGCTAGCTAACGTGTGTTTGTTGTTCTTATCAATCACAAGTTAAATTCACAATTGTTGAGAATATTAAGTTGCTTGAAGTGGAAAGTCAGATAATAAAGCTGCAAAAGCTAGAATATAATTGTGACTATAGAGTTGAATAATTAATTTGGATTCATGTGATGTAGCTAGTGGTACTGGTACGGTGGTTTAATTTATACATATATAATTAATTAGAAGCTAAGCATGGTAGCTAGCTAGGATCGATGATGGAAGATGCAGATAAAGAGGGAAAGCAAAGGGAAGGGTCAGATGTGGGCGTGGGAAAGAAGATATTGGTGGGTGGTTTGTTGGCTTCTTCAGCCCCGCTGCTTCTTCCACCTCTTGTGGTTGTTTCAGTAATCGGGATCTCTGTTTCTTTGCCTTACGCCATCTTCTTGGCAAGCCATGCTTGCACCCACAACTTGATGAATAAGTTGCTTCCTATGCCTAATGTTCTTCATCAAGGGAAACTACTGTCGCAAGATGCCATTATTCATACCTCTATCTGTGAACAATCAGAGAAAGCATCTCATCATTCTCCGCAACTGCAAGTTGAAGAATTTGTTGCTGCTGCCGAGGAATATGGATCAGATCATAATGAAGATGAGAAAGAAACAAAGGGGCTGTTGGAAAAAATCAGGGATAATCACGCAAATGCAAGTGATCGCAGAATTGAATTAGGAGATGATGATATGAATATTGGGGTAGACGACTCTCACACGCCAATTCCAAGTGAACAAGAAAGGCAAAGGCGGGATTATACTAATGCTGCTGATGAAACCGGGTTTGATTTGTTCAACTTCAAGGAAATGAGTACAGAACCACAAGATTACACAAACGCAATTGATTTACATCAAGGTAATAAATAATCATCATCGATCAATGTATATATTTAATTAAATTTCATATATATAGCGTCCTGATATATATATATATATATATATATATAAGTTGATACGCGTGCATCGATCCTGCAGAAACTTCCAACGTCGTGGTGGTGGATGAACATATGCATACAGATCCTATGGAGCATGATGTTCTGTGTGTGCAACAACAACACAAATCTGCAAAAGACACGGAGAAGCATGTGAAAGAGATGAATTCGGTGAAAGAGGAGAAGATATGGAAAGAGATGAATGCGATCCGGTTGATAGTAGGATACGAAGAAACACCACAAGCGTCATGCATAGATGAATTGAAGAATCTATACATCTTCACAGGAGTTGAGCCACCCACTCTTTTGAACCATTCCTGCACTCTCCTTAAAATCAATGACAAGCTTCACTTTCTTATGTCCATACTCGGAGTGAAGTCCAGTGTGCCTTGAGCTCCACTACTATCCACGCCCTCATGTTGTATCGTTCTATATGTGTTTTTCTAGAAATTGCCTAGTGTGCGTTTCATTTATTTTTTGTTTTCTTGAGGGACTTGTTTATGTTTAGAAATATATATCAACAATGCAATGCAAGCTGCTCAAAAGTAACGATGTGTTGCGTTTTCGCTCGTTGAGTTTATGCTTATGAGCACAATGATATATATATATATATATATATATATTTATATTCACTAGAATTACTGCACAAGTTACATATACTCACTTTTACGAGTAAGGAAAAACTGTCGCTTGCCTTGTCAGGCAAATTTTTCCGAAGGGATATCTGATAAATCAATTTAATAAAAGTCAGCACAAATATCACTACTTTAAGTGCAGATGAACACAGTATTCCATTACCTGAACATTAATTAATTGCAGACCAGCAATCAAAAAAGGAAAAATGAAACCAGACCAACCATGTGAAAGCTGCGTTAAATCTTGGAACCATAATGCTCCACCCTGCAACAGAGTTAATATGTCTAAATCTTTCAAGAACACATCACTGATCAGTGTGTCTGTGCATATGGAAGCATGGTTTCTCCACTGAAATGAATTTTTCGAAAAAAGTGATTGTTAAAGCTAGTTGTATGACTCTTATCCAATCAAGCTGGATCTTCATTCAAGATATATTTTTTCAGGATATGGATTTATTCATAAGTAGCAGCACAACCATATAACTTCTCTAAACCAAATGTAAGAAAATTATGGAAACCATGCATTATGTTATCTATATAAGGTAAGCTGGTCCCTTACACGCTTGAAACCAGGGTGACCCTCCAATGACATCTTCCGTATGCTACCCATCCACAAGAGAAAGCATGGAACCTGCACATGAATTGAAAATGGTAAAACTAAAAACAATGATGAATGTTAGTGATATAGCTCTAGAACTGTGCTTCTTGATTCTTCCATATGTTTTTCTCTCCTGAATGATAAAATATCTTAAAAATTCTAGAACTTTCTGCATGTTACATATCTGCCATGAAATCTGTGAACTCCTGATTATACCGAGACTTCCAATTCATTGGATCTAGGAATAATAATCAACTTAAACAAACTAAGGACTAATTTATCATTGCATTGGGCTGACATATTTTAGGTTGGATTGGGTTAAATTTTCTTCAAGCCATAGTTTTTGACCCGGGTTGTTGGCTGAGACTTTCAACCCACACCAACCAGTGCCAACTCACAAACCTGCACTGGTTTTTTATATATGTTTTTCTTGAAAGTTTAAAGTTTAAAGCTTGATATTTTATTTATTTGTTTCCTTCTTCATACAGTAACATAAATGAAAAAGGTATTACTTAAATGATTTAATTACTTACATTTAATAAGTTGGTTTAGGTGATGGATAAGAATTAAGAAGTTAGTTAATAAAGATGGAACATTAAATTTTACGATAGAAGGATATTTAAATCTTCTGCATGATGTTAACTTGTTTATTAATTTATTTTTTGATGGAGATGCTACCTTGTTTATCAATCTTCAGTTTCATTACTTTATCTTGTAAAAGAATAATTTTAATTTGGTTTCATTATTTTGAATAATATTATTTTCTAATTTTTTATTTAAAAGCTCATCTTTAAATACTTTCATATCCCAAACCCGACCAACACCAGTTGAGCTGATTTGGTATTGCTGAAACTCTTTCCTCAATGCAAACCCCTGCCTCCCAGCACAAACCCAACCCATGAACTCTCATAACAAGTATCACATACAAGTCTAAATAATATAAATAAGCATCAGGTCATCGTTTGCTTTTGCAAATTCAGTGTACCATGCATGACTCATGCCATCATTTGCTTTTGCAAACTCAATGTAGAAATGAGCCCTTTTCAGAGTTCTTTACCAAAATTAAAATCAAATATTGGATCTCAATGATTTGATCAACAATGTACAGGAAGGGCTGTTGTTGTTTTTCAATTTTGAGATTTTAGACATACTTTGATAGTCATGCTACAGTTTGACAACAAAAGGTTTTGTTTCCTTATTTTATACAGCATAGGACCTAGGAATTGTTTCCTGATGGTCTAGGTGAGATTAAAATTCATCATTTTTGCATCAACAGAATTGTTCCGATTGAAAAGAGATATATCACCTGGAAAGATAGGTGTGCCAGAAACCAAAAAGGTGAGGGGCATCCAACTGCTTTTCTCTCCTTCTGGAATAGCAAAATCTGATCTTTATAACTCCTTCCTGACAGAGGTGGCGGGAATGGAGGAGGCACTTTTAAGAAATGAAGAAGTCAAATAAAATTGATAATAATAATAATTTCAGCAGGTTATCTATATAAGTAAAATGAAAAAAGATTTTTCTTGTGAGGCATACTATACAAAAGCCACAAGAGTCACTCTCAATTTATTATCAAAATAAAATTAAAGCAAACATTCTTACAAAGTGAAGACTGAAGAACAGATAAATACAACAACACCAAAAAGACAGACCGATCCCACCTTTACTAAACCATCAACCGACCGTTCACCACATCCCATGGATTGGTTTGGTGAGGAAGTGTACCTTAACGCTGCCAAGTCCATCTGGTACAATGTCTTTGCGAACGATCCTCATGGTTCTATCAATTACAAATGTTCTGAGTTCTGACGGAAGGCACACTACAGTCACCTTGATCTTTATCTCTGAGGTTCTGACTTCTGACATGGGCTTGGCCCAAATACATTAATGGTGGAGGCCCAAGTTTTGGAGCAGGCCCAGAGTGGAGTAGTGAAAGAGGGGAGGACGGAAAGAACACAGCAGAGACAGATGAGATGAGGAAGAAGGCAGCAATCGCGGAGCGGAGTTCGGAGCATTTCTCTTAACTCTTGTGTTGATTTGATTTGATTGTATTTATTAGATTAGATGATTCTTGCTTGAATGAAAAACCCTCCCTCCCTTCTTTCTCTTACTCTTGACTCAGCCCTCCTTAACTTCTCCGACATCTCCGATCTCTCTCCCATCCCCGATCACATCCTCCTCGACCTCTTCCTGGTACCATCCTTTCTCTTCTCTTCTCTTCTCTTCTATTTTTATCTCTCTCTCTCTCTCTTCTTCTTCACTCTTTCTATCTCAACTCTATCTCTTTCTCTTTTCAGGTAATTATCTCTCTTTTTAATCTTAATTCTCCAACCCTTCCTTCTTTCTTTCTTTTCTTTGATGAAAGGATCCTCTTTGGGGGCTTCACTTTTCGCTTGTTGGGGATATTAAGAGGAACTACTTAATTTATGACCTCAAGAGTTTCAAGTTAAATCATAGGCGTTCCCCTGTTATGATTCTCTAATTAACCCATCGGTTACTCTTTTTTTTTCCTATCATTATGCATATGTTGGATCAATGGGTCATAACTTAGATCTCCTATCAAGTTACTAGGATGATTCTAATCATTTCTTTTCTCAATGAAAGCAATTAATTTGTGTCGTCATACTTATGATAATTGTGAACTTTATAAATAACTTGTCCAACATCGTATAACAAGTGCTGCCATCACAACTATTGAGGTTCTTGGTGTTACTGACTTAAACTGCTTGTTGGATCTTGAAATTGACCCTCTCAATCAGGAGTCAAATGAGCATCATATATTACAAACAAAATAATTGCCATGATAGTATGGTTGCAACCATCTAGATTCGTATTTTGCCAAGTTGATTCTTCTCAGATTTCTTTTCAATGCATTTTTAATTTGACTCTCTTGCTGATCTATTCTCTATATACCATAATTTTACGGATAGTTATCCTCTTTGCTTCTGTTCACTTATTGTGAGGATCATGCTTCTTCAATTAATTACAATTATTCGAGCTGTGGCTTATGACTTTTTTAAGATAATGGAAATTTTCTTTTTTTAAGTTTTCGTTCCCCACCATTAATCTTCAATACCAGATATTACATGTTTCCATCCTTTCTTTTATATATATATTTGTAGCCTTGAGGTTATGCAGGTTATAGCTTTCTTCACTTTTAAATTGATTAGGCTATCGAGCTTTGACTTGTCTTTTTCCTGTGCCAACAGCAAGGGATATTAACTTGTTAAAACCATTGAAGCCTCACTGTTGAAGGCAGCAATCTTTCATGTTGTGGACTGGAACTATTTTAAATTTTTCATTTCTCTTATTTACTTTTAATATATAGTTCATATACTCTGGCGTTAATTTTGTTCTGTCATTATCAGCATCCTCATTGTATTACATTATTTTCCTTGGCAGAGAATACTAAGAGCTGGGAAGCTGACTGAGAAGGTTCTGAAACTGTTTGTAGCAACTGGTAAGGAAGAAGTCATCTCACTTATTCAGGAACTCAATATCCAGCATATCATCACCCCTGTCCTTCCTACCAGTGAGTTATCTTAAAGTTCCTCAAAACTTGTTTTCGTTCCCCTTTTGAGAAAAACTTTTCTTTTCTGACCCGGAAGAATCTCATTTAACAGGATGTTCTGAGAAATTTTAAGTTGGGTTTAAATCGTCTTAGCGCCATATAGCACTTGGAACTCAACTTATCAACTTTGAGAAGGGTAAGAAAGAGTTTGGTTTGTGAGATAACCTGTGACCTTAAAGATGTCTCAAGTAAATATAAACGAAAGTGAGGTGGACATAGTTATTGGTGCACTGCACTCTGATCTGACGTCTTTCATGAATGAATGGAGGCCATATTTTTCTCGTTTCCACCTGATAGTTGTCAAAGATCCTGACCTCAAGGAGGATCTTAAAATTCCTGAAGGCTTTAAGTTGGATGTCTATTCAAAGTCTGACATTGAGCGAGTTGTGGGTTCTTCTTCTGCTGCCCTATTCTCTGGCTACTCATGTAGGTATTTTGGCTACCTAGTTTCACGAAAGAAATACATTGTGTGTGTGGATGATGACTGCGTTCCAGCGAAGGACAACAAGGGAAATGTGGTCGATGCTGTGGCTCAGCATATTTTCAACTTAAAGACCCCTGCTACCCCTTTCTTCTTTAATACACTCTATGATCCTTTCTGCAAGGGGGCAGATTTTGTTCGTGGCTACCCATTTAGCCTGCGAAGTGGAGTTGATTGTGCACTGTCATGTGGGTTATGGCTGAATCTGGGAGACTTTGACGCACCAACACAAGCTCTGAAGGCTGGACAGAGGAATTCGCGATATGTGGATGCAGTTATGACTGTTCCATTGAGATCCATGATGCCTGTGAGTGGAATCAACATGGCATTTGATCGTCAATTAGTTGGGGCTGCATTAGCCCCAGCTTTGAGGTTGGGAGGAGAAGGAAAGTTGAGGTGGGAAACAGTGGAAGATATATGGAGCGGACTGTGTGTAAAAGTAATATGTGATCACCTAGGTCTGGGTGTGAAAAGTGGGTTGCCCTATGTTTACAGAACAGATAGGGGTAATGCCATAGAGAGCTTGAAGAAAGAGTGGCAAGGGGTGAAATTGATGGAGGACGTTGTTCCTTTCTTTCAGTCAGTGAGGCTGCCACAATCAGCAACTACAGCAGAGGCTTGTGTGATGGAGATGGCCAAAACAGTGAAGGAGCAACTGGGAAAGGTTGATCCCATATTTTCACGTGCTGCTGAAGCCATGGAAGAGTGGCTCAAGCTTTGGAAGTCAGTTGGATCCAGCTAGACTTCTGCTGAAGCCTTATGCTTTTTCTTATTTTATCAACCAATTTGTATGTGCTTTGTTTCTGGTCTGTTGCCCCCTAAAATTACTGAAGCTGACATGACACTGTTACTGTTAGATGGAAGGCAGAATAAAATTTATGTTATTTGTTTGTTTGTCAGACAATTTATGTTTTCTCTTGTTTCTAAACGTTCTCTCTGAAACTTGAATTGAATGGAAGCCTCAATTTCGTTTGGATAAGCAGACAATGTATTTGCCTATTGTAAAGCGATGCTATGAAGGGATTGAACAACTTATAACATTAAACTATTAATTATCAATTATGAATTACATTTTGGTTCTATTATAGAGCATAACTGGGGACTAAAATAGGACTTTGGGCATAATAATAATAACAAAAGACAGCTTGTTCTATGCCTGCATTACTCATTTATCTAAATTACAGATCTAACACTGCTCACTTTATTTGTTCTAAAATCATTTTTGTATTCATGAATCTAAACAAGTAAATGTAATTTGGTTAAAAAAAACAAGTAAATGTAATTGAATTATCAATCATGATGCAGTTGGGAAGACTGAACGCACTTACTTCCTGAACATTTTTGTAGTCATCATTGTTGCTTCAAATCACTTTCATACATAAGGAGAGTAACATTTGGTAAGCTAGGTAGGCTATTCAGCTGCTGCCATACCTCAGATCAATTAGATGGTTCATGATAATAGGCAAAAAAGGAGCCTATTAACTGACTAGATAACATCAATAATATCTTCTTTTAGCTTATTCATAAGAAATTAAGAATACCATTACCTAGACCCTTAATAGCATTCACAATGCTTCTGTTAGGAAGGTATATAGATTCAGCATATTGAGCAATTGAGACCTAAAATAATGGAGGTAGTCTCTAGTAAACAGAAGCTGCATTGTAGTGAACGACTCATGCATTTCAGTTTTTTTAATAACATAAATATTGTAGGTTGAAGCAGTAATAAAAAAACATTTTATTTAAAAAATTGTATAATAATCAATTTAACTACTGTACTTAATTTTAATTATTTATTTACCCCTTTGAATAATATAATTTTTTTACTATCTAACAGAAAAAAATAAGGTAAATTACACTTTGGTACCCTGTGGTTTGACCATATTTCACTTTGGTACCCTGTGGTATTCTCCATTAACACTTTGGTACCTTTTGGAGTTATTTTGTAATTTTAACCATAACAAATTTTTCAAAAATTACATATTGACCCTAATTTTTTTTAATTTTTCATTTTAGTCCCTAGATAATATGTATTCACTATTCAGGGACCTATTTGTAATTTTTTGAACATTTTTTTGGGGTTAATATGTAATTTTTGCAAAATTTGTTATGGTTAAAATTACAAAATAGCTCCAAAGGGTGTCAAAGTGTTAATGGAGAATATCACAGGGTACCAAAGTGTCAAGTCTCAAACCACAAGGTACCAAAGTGAAATAGGGTCAAACCACAGGGTGCCAAAGTGTAATTTACCAAAAAAAATATTCTTTAGGTCAAAGTCCTATTTTGGTCCATCAGTTATGCTCAATGTTCTAAATTGGTCCCTCAATTATTTTTTGTTCTGAAAACTACAAAGCTGGATTAGGATAAATCTAACCTTGAGTTCACAGTAGAGGGCAGTTTCCGGCAAGTAGGGGTCGTCGGAACCTGCAAACGAGAATGCACAGGGGGTTCCCTGCAATTCTTCTCCGATGCTTAAGTTAGTGAGAGAAAGCTGGAGAGTTTGAATATTTTTAGAGAGAGAGAGTCGTTACCTTAGAAAGGCTTCCCCCTTTTCCTTTTATCCTCCTTCCCTTTTGTCTCATGTTCGTACGAGGTCTCTCTCTGAGACGTTGGGGGTGTACTCGGGATGTGTGAGGAAAAGGGGGTTGGTGTAGGTTTCTGCTTTTGACGTGACAGCTATCACTGCCAGGGTACGGTGGGATTTCCAACCTTCTCTCCTGGTTGTCAGTGATAGCCA
>QANZ01037258.1:61877-89758 GCA_003254925.1 Chamaecrista fasciculata | reverse complement strand
ATATCATCTCATCTCAATCTCATTTCAACCAAAAAACAACAAAAAACACCTTCATCTCATCCAATCCAATCTCATCTCATCTCATCTCATTATTTCCTACCATTTCTACCCCTATACAAATCACAAAAATCCATCTACTTTTTCCTACCAACCACAATCATTACAACCCCTTTTATATAATTTCACACCCTATTTAACATCATTCTCAATAAAATCACCCAAACACCAATACATCATCTCATCTCATCCAATTAAATTATAATCTCATCCCATCCATTTGGATTGGATTGGATTGGATTGGATTAGGATTGGGGTTCTCCCAAACAGGAATGTTGAAAATCAACTCTCCATTGTGCAAATAGATGTGTGGGTTAGATTAAAATTTTTTTCAAACTTAAGTCATGCTCATCCGTAGCTATATTGTAGTTTTGTTGGTTGAGTGTTTTTTAAGAGAAAAAAAAGTCTCTTGATTTTTATTATAATATAAAGTTATCACAAAAACAAACTGTCAATACTTAAAAAGCACCATAACTAATCAAGTTTGGTTGGTCTAGTGGTCAGCTCACTAAGTTGTTTAAATAAGTGTCGGAAGTTTGAATCTCGCCTTGTGTATACAACAACTAATTGACCAGCAGTTGACCTTTAAATGGACTCAGATCCGCAAAAGATTAATCATTAACCTATCAAATTAAAGGATAGCTCAAGAAAAAAAAAAAAACTCGGTAGATGCATCATCTTTCGTTTTAATAGATCATTAATTTTTTTCTTTTTCTTTTTTATTTTGAAGGGTAAAATACACAAAAGGGCCCTGTGGTTTGACCCTATTTCAGTTTGGGTCCCTGTGGTTTAAAACGTTACAATCAGGGTCCCTGTGGTTTGCTCCGTTTGCAAACAGGGTCCTAGGAGCTTTTCTCCATCCAACTTAACGGTGCACATGTTTTGCACATGACCACTAACCTGCATCCCTAATTTTTTCGAACATTCTCAGCCTCGCCATTTTTCTCAGCCTCGCCATTTTTCTCAGCCTAGCTTCTCCTTCGCGATTCCTTCCTCCTCCACACCCAGGTCGCGATTTCTTCCTCCTTCACTCTCTTCATCTCGCGATTTCTCCAGAAGAAGACGCAAATACGGATCATGGGTGAGCTGGAATGATTATAAAAGTGTAAAATCACGTTTTGGGATCAATTTGTAAAATCCTGCGCGAGTTCGCCAGTTTCTCGCCAGTTTGAGTGCAACTGGCGAGATTCTGGCGAAGTAATTCCAGTGAGCAGCAGTCATCTCGCCAGAATCTCGCCACTTTGGGGCAAACCAGCGAGATTCTGGCGAAGTGCTCAGCACAGCGTTATAAAATTCTGTTTTGGTCCCTGGCTTTCATTTCTTTTACTCCTTTGGTCCTTTCCTTGTGACATAAGCTCAAAACCTATCATGAAAACACTTCACAAGGTTGCATACTTTCTCAAATACAAAAGATAAAAGTTATATAAATATAAAACACGAGAAAATACACAATTTAGCCCAAATTATATAACTTTACACACATAACCAATTTACTACATTCTAAGGCAAATTCATGCAATTAGGTCCAATAAACATATTAAAATACCACGAAATGCCTTAAGAAAATATAGTAAAATATGGCTCGATCAGAAGTCATGCAAATTAATCCCTTATTGTGGTTCTACTTTATCATAATACATAACCATCTTATCACAGAAGTCATGCAAATTAAAACTTACATAATACATAACTTCTGTGATAATTTAATTTGCATGACTTCTGTGATAAGATGGTTATGTATTATGATAAAGTAGAACCACAATAAGGGATTAATTTGCATGACTTCTGATCGAGCCATATTTTACTATATTTTCTTAAGGCATTTCGTGGTATTTTAATATGTTTATTGGACCTAATTGCATGAATTTGCCTTAGAATGTAGTAAATTGGTTATGTGTCGTGTTTTATATTTATATAACTTTTATCTTTTGTATTTGAGAAAGTATGCAACCTTGTGAAGTGTTTTCATGATAGGTTTTGAGCTTATGTCACAAGGAAAGGACCAAAGGAGTCAGAGAAATGAAAGCCAGGGACCAAAACAGAATTTTATAACGTTGTGCTGAGCACTTCGCCAGAATCTCGCTGGTTTGCCCTAAAGTGGCGAGATTCTGGCGAGATGACTGCTGCTCACTGGAATTACTTCGC
The DNA here is from genome assembly GCA_003254925.1 of Chamaecrista fasciculata. NCBI lineage: Eukaryota > Viridiplantae > Streptophyta > Magnoliopsida > Fabales > Fabaceae > Chamaecrista > Chamaecrista fasciculata. The sequence continues at coordinate 87,556 of QANZ01037258.1, read as the reverse complement.
CAGAATCTCGCCAGTTGCACTCAAACTGGCGAGAAACTGGCGAACTCGCGCAGGATTTTACAAATTGATCCCAAAACGTGATTTTACACTTTTATAATCATTCCAGCTCACCCATGATCCGTATTTGCGTCTTCTTCTGGAGAAATCGCGAGATGAAGAGAGTGAAGGAGGAAGAAATCGCGACCTGGGTATGGAGGAGGAAGGAATCGCGAAGGAGAAGCTAGGCTGAGAAAAATGGCGAGGCTGAGAAAAATGGCGAGGCTGAGAATGTTCGAAAAAATTAGGGATGCAGGTTAGTGGTCATGTGCAAAACATGTGCGCCGTTAAGTTGGATGGAGAAAAGCTCCTAGGACCCTGTTTGCAAACGGAGCAAACCACAGGGACCCTGATTGTAACGTTTTAAACCACAGGGACCCAAACTGAAATAGGGTCAAACCACAGGGCCCTTTTGTGTATTTTACCCTATTTTGAATTAATTGAAGAAAGGCAAAGAGATAGAAATGAAGGACAATCGACTTTTTTTTTTCTTAGAATTGCCCAAAACAAATTATTCTTTTTTTTTTCGGTTAAGCCAAAACAAATTATTCTAACAGTACTATACTACTAATTATTGCGTCAATGACAGCTGTAATATGTTATTCTTTTCACCCCAACACTTTTTTATATTTTAGTGTATATAATTAGCATTTGGTCTAGAAAAATATGCTTAATTTAATAAAATCTTTTCCAGAAGAATTTGCTTTCTTCATTAACTGACGATTAATTATACACACAATTAATTACAGATGTTACTTTTTGAATAGTAGGATTTCTTCATTTAGATGAGTGCATTATTCACGCTAGTTCTAAATTATGACAAAACATTAATGCTTTGTAAGGTCAATCGAATTGTTGGACCACACATTTTCTATGACAACTGGTTTGTCAATAACTAATAGGTTGAGATGTTTAAATTTTATCTTTTAGGCATCTCTTGATTAATAAAATAAAAATAAAAATTTGAAAATATCAAGGAATTTTTCTTTTTTCTACTATTATTAAATACTACAATAAACTCCAATCAATAACAATAATTACTCCATCTCAGGCCCAAAAAAAAAAAACAATTACTCCATCAATCAATACATTACAAAGAAAAAACACTACTAACATAAAGTTGGTTCGAATAGTAAGTGACTTTGTATTGTTTAATGAGATCCAAAGTTCAAAAGATTATAAATGTAAGTATGTAACAATCCTTTAGAGAATTGAATTTGAACTAGTTGAGGGAGAGCCTTCAGAGAATGGAAGAGCAACAAAAATTTAAAAAAACACAATTTTTTCCAATAACATTTAATAAAAAGGTATTTTGCAAATATATATATGGGAGATCTCTCGTCACACTTCATAATTGAAGAGATTTTCTTCCTGATAACTAAAACTTAGTTTTTTTGTGCATTTTGAATTTTTTATTTATCCATTTTGTGATCTGTGAACACAAGAGTTTGAACTAAAAAAACATGGATAGTGTATAGTATATAGTCATAGCTCAAGATTCTCACTTAACCATCTTAATTCCCCAACCAAAATCCTCACAATGTTTGATATGAGGGAAAGCAAAAGTAACATTCAAAACAGTATTTGGCAAGAAGCAACTATGCCATGGAGGGTAATGAAAGCAAGGCTCCATTGACACACTCTTTTTACATGGTGGATTTCTGACCACCCCACCAAGCTTTGCCTTCTTAAGAATCAATGGCTTCAAGCCTCCTAGGCCTTGAGCCACATACCCAAAAGTAGACTTTGAGCTAGTCACCAAGGCATCACACAAACTCAACAGATAAATCTCAACCAATGCCTTCACATTATGCATGTTATTATGAAACTCTTGATGTTCCTCATGACTTGGTTGAAAAACATCCACAATCTCTCCTGTCACTGTTGGTTTAGCCACATACATAGCCTTTAACATCTCAGAGTACTCAGAATGCAATGATGCTACCAGAATAACTTTCAGGGTCTTGTTTTTTGACTGGTCAGGAATTATTGAGTCTTGCGTTTCTAGTTTAGGTAGTAGCTTGTTCTGTAAGGCACATGCTAATACTTCAGCCATCACAGATTGTGGTGAAGTTCGGTTAGGATTAAATAGCCTAATTTGAAGGCCAATCTTTTCATCAGCCTTGCCCAAGTGAGAATTGTAAAAATTTTTGATAAGTCCCCATGCGTTGTTTGAAGGGTGAAAGAGATAGTGTCCTAAATGAAAGAACACAGAGTCTTTTTCTGGGAACATTTGGCTTAGCTCTTGGTTGAAAGATGAGACCATAAAAAGAGAAGGGACGAAGTATTGATCTGAACTCAGAATCAACACAGGAATTTTATGGAGAAGATGTTGATTGTGATCACAGTGGAAAAACCTTTTGTGATCATTATAGCCATGTTGAAGATTAAGATCTATTATAAATGATGATGGTGGAAGCTTGATGATTCCATTGTGGTCACTCTTTAGCATGCTTTCATATGTCTGAATATGGCTATGGTGAATTACATGGGAAAAATCTTGGGACAATATCCATGATGAATAAGGAAATGGCTCACAAAACAGACCAATCATATCTGCTTCGAATTCGACAAGGAAGACTCGGTTTGTGAGAACAGCATAAAGAAATGAAGCAACCATGCTTACCATTCTGTTTCCCAAGCCATTGGAGGCTGTCCAGACAAGATATTTGCACAAAGTAGTATCAGTGACATTATTGCCTGAGTTTATGAGTTTACTCATGGTTGTGTTGTAGGGTTTGGTATGTAGACCACACTTTTGATGGAGATTTTCATAGTCTCGTAGCTTGGATATAAGATAAGGAGAGGGTTTATGAGGGGTATCTTTGCGGTATAAGTAGGATTGGTACCTACTTAAGCATGATTGTTCATCAAATCCGGGAGCAAGAAGCCCATTAAGCAGTTTTTCATCACTAGGAATGCTGTTATAAGGTGGAAATGATTCATTTCTTGAACCTGTTATCAGGGGAAACCAAGTTCATATGCAAATTCAACAAGTTAGTACCAGAATAAGTGAGGCTTGTTGGAAATTTTAAGTGTGAGTGAAAGAAGCTTCAAGTTGGAACTTCGAAGTGAGTAAGCTAAGTGAGGATCATCAGCAAATAGACCCATGTAAGGTGTTAAAAATCAATCCAAATTGATGTGATCAAATTAAACGGAAACAAAATCAAAATAAACAGAACAATGAGCTGATTGATTTGGTTTTTTATGCATTAAAATTGAATAGTTTGGTTCAAAATAGTTGCTTAGTGATTTAGTCTGGTTAAGCAAATTATCTTTTACTACTCAATTTAAAATTATATCAAATTGGAGCCGACGACTCGATTAAAAGAAATTGTTCAAAACCATCATATTCACAAAACGAATTCCTTAAGACCCAAGGGTTTAATGCCTAATAGATTCCAGTCCTTGCAAGTTACATGGGTCTTCCTCTCTGTAAATCAAGATTCTTAACTTTCTGTATGTACCAAAACCCAATATTTGATCAAATTAGAATCAGAAGACCCTCAAGCACTGAAGAAATGGGACAGAGCTCTACTGAGTACCAAATGAAGATATAATATATCAAACCAGAAAACACTACAGAATTGTACTGTAATTGAAGAAACAAACAAAGGTTCACCAAAAATAATAGTCTCACCTTTTGTTGTAAGCGTGGTAGCATTCGAACCCGTCCCTGCCATGGCTTTAATTGTAGCATTTTGAGATTTTGCACACCTTGGCTTTGCCAAATTCAAGAAAGAGACTGAAATTGTGAGATTTAGGTACACACAGAAGAAATTTTTCAATACAATCAGATCCAAAAGATAATATATAATCGATTGATAAGTGAGGTGAAGAAAAGCTACCTGTGGAGGCGTAATTTGGAGATTTAAGCGTTACGATGAACACCAAAGGGAAAGCTAAGGAAAGCAGAGTTAAAAGCGACGTGAATCGTTCGGAACGTAAATCCATCGTCTCCAACACTATACAGACTCAAATCGCATCCATTGTTTCGACTATGGCGAAGTAATCTGGAAATAAATAGTTGGCAAATTAAAGTAAAGAAGGAAAAGAAATTGAAACGTTAGCGATGGTATGTAGAGTGAAGAACGTACCTAGTCGTACCCTAAAACTTCACTTGACGGAGCATCAAGCTTGAGAAAATGGAGGGAAAAGAAGAAGAAAAGGAAGATGAAACGGTGAAAGAGAAGTCAATACAATACCATAACATAGATGCAATGTGAGCTTTTTTAGCACATGGGAGGGATGGGTCTTGTAACATTTGTCAAGGGTTAATTAATTTATTATTTCTATCATTTATATTTATTTTTAATTAATTTTTGTATTAAAATTCTTAAATTTTTATTTTAGTAAAATTTCACGTGATAAATAAAAATAACAATTGAATTTAATCAAAATTTAAATCAATAAAATTTTATAATATATTTATATCCTAGTAATAAAATTCTATCTCTTGGCAAAAAAAAAAAAATTCTACATCTTCACTGAAGGAGTATGAATCAGATATAATTTTTGCATAAATTATTATATAAGAAAAAATATAACTATTTTCATTCTGAAAGAAAAATCCATAGATTTTTTCCTGGAATTGCCAATTTTTTGCATGGTTTTTTATGTTTTCTCTAAGTTAGCCCTTGCTGTTTGATTCAACAAAATGGGTGTAGACTAATCACATTCAAGCCAGGAGTGAACAGTCAAAGATCTCCCATTAATGTCAACTCCAAGACTCAAACTTAAGTCCATCAACCTGAGTTACAACTTGCTTACTATTGCACTAAACATTTGTCGGTAAAAATCCAAATTTTTACTTGACTTTATTTTAAATTTTTTTTTCCAAATATTTATTTTGGTACCTAATATTTACCCAAGATTTTGTTTTAGTCCCTAAAATTTTTTTTCTCATTTTCGTCTCCAAGGTTTTTAAAAGGTCTCACCGTTAATCTTGAGTCGTTTTTATACTTTTTTTTTCTTATAAAATAAGGAAAGAAAGGGGAAAATTGATTTTTACCCCCAAAAGTTCTACTCTTTTACATTAATTTAAGGTCATTTTCCTTTTGTAATAAGAATCAAAACACAACTGGAACAAAAAAAACAACTAGGGGCATTTTATGCATTCATCCCAGGGATGGTAAAATGGGTAGGTTGGGTTGGTTTTGGGTTGGGTCATAAATGAGTCAATGACTAGCACTGTCAAACGGGTCGGCTTGCCCGACCCCATCACGGGCCTTGAGTTAAACGGTTCGAGTCAGGCCAACCCATTTATAAACGGGTAGCGAATCTAGTGTTGATGCCTGCCCGCGGGTTCACTGGGCCAGCCCGCGGGCCAGTTTTTTTTTTGTTTTTGCATTTTTTATGGAAATGGGTCATTTTCTTTTTCTTTTATTCATTATAAACATAAAAAAAAATTAAAGAAATAATTGAAGACCCCAAAATACCAAGAAGTGGCATGTAGAAGGAGTAGATTGAAAAGGATGAAAACTTGAGAAGTGCCCCCAGCGTTCTCTGCCTCCTGCTTGTGTGAGTGAATGTAATGCAAATTGCCAAGTTGAAGGCACCAACTGAGTAATATGAAAATAAACTTTTGGGGTGACTGATGATTCCGATGAGTAGTTACGGTGACAACAACGACAATGGCAGAAGAAGAAAAAGAAGAAGGAGGAGGAGAGGGAGGAGAAGGAAGAAGAAGAGAGAAATCCATTTTCATTGTGGGTGCTCTTTTTTGGGGTGAAACGATTAAAAACTTTAATTTTTTTTTTTACGTTTTCGTTCTATAAAAGAAAAATGACTTTAATGTAAAAAATAAAGTTTTTGGGAAACTAAAGTTAGTTTTTCACTTTTTTTTTTTCTTTATTTAACAAAAAAAAAAATAGATGAAAAAGAGTAAGGAACTAATGGTGGAGTTTTTTGAAAATTTGAGGGATCAAAATGAAACTTTAAATAAATTTAAGGGACCAAAATATAACTTTATCCTTATAAAATATTGGGTAAATTATACTTTGGTACCCTGTGGTTTGATCCTATTTCACTTTGGTACGCTGTGATTTGAAACCTAACACTTTGGTACCGTATGGTATTCTCCATTAACAATTTGGTACCTTTTGGAGCTATTTTATAATTTTAAGGGTAAATTACACTTTGGTACCCTGTGGTTTGACCCTATTTCACTTTGGTACCCTGTGGTTTGAAACTTGACACTTTGGTACCCTGTGGTATTCTCCATTAACACTTTGGTACCCTTTGGAGCTATTTTGTAATTTTAACCATAATAAATTTTACAAAAATTACATATTGACCCCAAAAAATTTTTAAATTTTTCATTTTAGTCCCTATATAATATGTATCCAGGGACCTATTTGTAATTTTTTGAAAATTTTTTGGGGTCAACATGTAATTTTTGCAAAATTTGTTATGGTTAAAATTACAAAATAGCTCCAAAGGGTACCAAAGTGTTAATGGAAAATACCACAGGGTACCAAAGTGTCAAGTTTCAAACCACAGGGTACCAAAGTGAAATAGGGTCAAACCACAGGGCACCAAAGTGTAATTTACCCTAATTTTAATCATAACAAATTTTTCAAAAATTACATATTGATCCCAAAATTTTTTTTATAGTTTTCATTTTAGTCCCTAGGTAATGTATCCAGGGACCTATTTGTAATTGTTTGAAAATTTTTTGAGGTCAATATGTAATTTTCGCAAAATTTGTTATGGTTAAAATTATAAAATAGCTTCAAAGGGTAGCAAAGTGTTAATGGAGAATACCACAGGGTACCAAAGTGTCAAATTTCAAACTACAAGGTACCAAAGTGAAATAGGGTCAAATTACAGGGTACCCACTCCTTGGAAAATTGCATATCAGTTTCTCTTGCTAATGGAGTAAGACAGGTTAGAGTGGCTGACTTGGTTGACAGTAATGGAGATTGGAATCTGAGCATGTTTAACATATTCCTCCCTGATGACATTACTAGTAAGATTATGCTCATCCCGCCACCACGTGCTGATGAACCAACAGATGCTGTTGCCTGGGTCCATTCTGCTAATGGGGTTCTGGATGTAAAGTCAGCATACAGATCTTTAATTCCTGATTTATCTGATGGTAGAGACAGGGTTTGGAAGAAGATTTGGCGATGGGATGGTCTTCCACGGGTGAGAACTTTCCTCTGGTTACTTTTTCATAATCGTATTAGTACCAGACGGCTTCTCTTTGACAGGTACATCATTAATTCTGCTATTTGCCCTTTTAATTGTGAAGACGAGGAGAGTATTCTTCACTGTTTAAGGGATTGTGTTATTGCCAAGCAGGTTTGGAAAGGTTTTGTTAGGGAGAATTTTTGGGAAGACTTTTTTACTATGAATCTTGATGACTGGCTTTCCCGGAATTGTTGGGAGGATTGGGGGAAAGATCATGATGTTGTTGGGATGTCTTGGTTTACTATCTTCGCTTTTGTTACCTGGAACATATGGATCAATCGGTGCAATGTTGTGTTTGGCAAGGAAAGTCGACTGTCTGTTGATATCCAACATATAAGTTGCAGGAATTTGAAAGATTATATTTCTTGTAAGGAGGGAAAGGCAGCTTGTGGTATGAAAGAAGAGCTGCTAGTGAAGTGGAATTTTCCTGTGCAGGGGTGCTTCATCTTCAATACCGATGGTTCAAGGTGGAGCAATGGAAATGCAACATGTGGTGGTGTGCTGCGCAATGATTGTGGTTCCTGGATCATAGGATTTGCAAGGAATATGGGGGCCACCTCAATTACACATGCTGAACTTGCCGCTATCTGGGATGCTATATTTATTGCTAGGAGACTAAATGTTCACAATTGTTTTGTGGATTCTGACTCTGCAGCTGCTGTTCTTATGGTTAAGGATGGTGTAAATCGCGAACATATGTTTGCTGCGTTGATCTCGCGTATCAGGAGGGTGATTTCCAATACTGATTGGAATTGCCAAGTTCGACATGTGTTTCGAGAAGCTAATACAGTCGCCGACTGGCTTGCCAACCATGCCCACTCTTTACCGAGGGGTTTACACGAATTCAGTTCATGTCCTTCTGGATGTTTGAGTCGCTTTGATGCTGATATGAGAGGAATCTGCTATCCTCGCCTTGTTGCTGCTTAGTCTTGTACTTTGTCTTTGTTTACCAAAAAAAAAAAGATGTAAGGGGAATTTTGAGAAAAAAAAATTGTAAACCAAATCTTTTATAATAGAAAAGATTATTAAATAAGGCTTAATTACACGGACACCCTCTAACCCTACCCCGCTTGTAGAGTAGTCACGTACACATATTAAGGGACCCCCAAACTCAAACTCAATTTTCTAACCCTACCCATCCATGAAAACGCTAAGCCCCGTCGATATTTAGAGTAGTCGGAAAACCCCGCTTGTCGTCGTCGACCGTGGAGTGGCTAGTCTCGTCGTCTCTGCTTCTTCCAGGTATTTCTTCCTTCTTTTAAAATTTTCGTCTTCGTGTGTTTGTGAATTCGTCTGCATTTTGTGGGGTTCCTTATTCTTCACACATCCTAACTGCACTCACATATATAATTATTAATAATTAACTTAATGCTTGTATCATCTTGTAATTGGAATGAAGACATTTACATCATCTTGCTACTCCTTTCCACAAATCCGTTTGTCAGTCTCTTTTATGATAGAAATTTGCATCTAATTGAATTAAGTACTGTAATTTGTTCTCTCTTGTGGATGAATTAGTGTGCTTTTTAGTCGTTCTCTGTTCAGGAGATATTCAAAATTAGAGGGGAATGAAATTGATGAGAAATTTTTGGGACACGTAATTTTAAATACTATCACCATATAATCTTTCTTCCATTTCTGGAGAGAATGATTCGTATGAAATTTAGATGAAGTAATCACATAGACAGGCTGATGAATTTTGATGAAGTGATCTATTTCATTGGTGATGATTGTGGATATTGTCATCCCTCCTACTTGGAGTCATTTTTTGTTGGAACTTAAAGTAATAAATTATTAAAGATTGAAACGATGTAACTTCTCCTTATGGGTGCCAAATGTTATGACTTGAGTCTTATAGAAATTAAAGAGAAAGACGCAATGATTTCTCAAGGGGCCTATGTTGCCCAAGTGACTATGTTATCATGACTTAATGGAAGCAAATGTCAATTTTGCCCTCTTTGAGTCCTTCTTTTCAACTATAGATAGTTGTAGAAATAGAAATATCACGGGAAATTTTAGAAAATAAATTTGTAAACAACTTGCTCTTTTAAAGTAGAAAAGATGAGGAAGGAGGGGAAAAAGAAAGAAAATTCTGTTCAATACCTCAGTTACAGAAACAGGATAAAGAATAACATGTGAGCAAACGATGTTGTGTTAAATTAACCTTTCAAAGTTGATATTTATGTAAGAGTTTTTTTGTGATGTTATATTTTGCAATTTTCTTCCCAGACTAGCTCCCTATAAACTTTCATTTTACTTGTTCTGTTCTCTTATAATTTCTCCATGTTATGTTTCCAAATGCAGCTTAATCATTTTTGACCACTTTGCAGATTCAAAGCAGAAGCTATGAAGGAGTTCAAGGTTAATGGAAGTACTCTTTCTCTTGCGCTCTTCACTGATGTTACCAATTCAAAGTTGGTATTCTCTCTTTGTGATATTGACATTGAGAATTTGTCACATTAAGCTATATTCTTATAGATTGTTGACTAAGGTTGCTTTTTCCCCTTTTCTTTTCTTCAAATGATGAGAAATTAGAATTTGGAATGTATAGAGGTTGAGAATCTCTGTTTGGGGGTTTGTCTAAAATACACTAAAGAAGCAAGATAGATTAATAAAACCTGTGAAGGACATCAAAGTTCAAGCTTAAGAGAGTTTTGGTAAAAACTGATTCTGATTAGTTGAGTGAATAGTCTTAGACAAGACAGATTGCTAACAATGTGCGATCAGAAGCATACAAGTCATCAACAATTATCATGTTTAATCCAATAGCATTTAAAAAATAATAATAATTTTGGACTATCAAGCATTATATACTGGTATCATTTTGATGGATTGTAAAAGACAAATTTATTGTATTAGTGAAGGTCAAAACATCATGACCAACTTGCAAACCATTTAGTATTACTTTGAATTATTGATCTTTCCTATCCTGTCAACTGTCAAGTGATATGGCGTTGTTAAAGAGTTAGGATTTTAAAATTTGAAGAACGATTGAACTCCTTTCCATTTCCTTCTTGTTGCATGAGGTGACATTTTCTCCTGATGTATGATTGTTATGGGATAACCATCAGACATTTGGAAATTAAACTTCAGAACTCATTTCTCAATTTGTGTAGCATGGCTATTAGAGTTTAGACTTCCTCTTTTCTCTTGTCATCTCAATTTTTGGTGTGAGTTATGCTGTTATTGCAGTAAACTTAAATAAAAAATATGTTGCTCCAATTTATTATTCAAAATGGTAATAAATAACAAATCTTGGCTAATGGCTATTTGAGTGAAATACCAGTCTAGCTGAGCTAATTTTTTGGATAAATTGTTTAAAATTTTTTTTCTTTCTTTTTTCCCTCTTTTAATGATGTACTGTTCTTGCAGGGAACTCTTGGAAAGTATGCAAGCTGCAACATTGGAGCCAGAAGTGGCATTCCTCAATGCTTTACTTGTATTGATTCTTCAATTTATACATTTATAAGTCTTCATCCCCTTTTTAAGTTCTTTTCTCTTGTTATCTCACTTCCCAGTAGCAATTTCGGCACCATTTAAAAGATGATAATTCATAGTGCAGTACTGGTTCTTAAACTATTGACAATGTCGGTAATCATGAAGCATAGACAATGTGACACTAACACAGACATGGAACACAACACATACACATCAACATGCTAAATTTTTTAAATTACATGACACGACATGATATATATATATATATATATAACTATCCATAAAAATTAATGAACATTTCAAAAATTACAATATTTATTCATGAAATATGTTATGTGTCAATTTTTTTTATTTTTCATTGTGTTGGAGCCGTGAAAAAATGATTTTAAATTTTGACACTCATGAATGTGTTGGACATATGTGCCCTGTCAGACACAGAAGAACTCTCTCAAAATGAAGTGTATGTGCTTCATAGGTCGGTAATGAAGTATTTTGCATCTTTCTAATGTTACCTTTGTCATCGACTGAACCAGATTCCAGATGTTTTCCCTGTTCTAGCAGCTGCACACAAGACAATTATAGCCAAGTCAAGGGATTCTTTGACAACACGCACTCTTCATTCAGAGCTGGTTTACAATTACTCAGGATCCAAACATGTAGTTATTTGTTCCTATGTTACCTTTTATGTTTCATTGCTCTGCATATTAGAATTTAACTTTATCTTGAATTATGCCTAGATTACTGAATCATTGAAAAGATGTGGCATCTCTGATACCACCACTTATATCCTTGCTGCTCGATTCGATGCTACTCCAGAGGAGGTGAGATAATTCTGCACTGGAGTATGATACTATTTTTTGGCTAAAATGCCGAAAACTCCCTTGAATTTTGGTCATTGTGCCAAAAATTCTCTCAACTTTGATATGAACATTTAATCTTGTGCAAATAACCTCTTCTGTTGAGATTTTTATCCAAAAAAATAAAGTTTCTTTGCAATTTTATGATTATTATTGCATTTTACATTGATCCAAACTAAATATTAACTAATGTTCTAATTAATAGTAGCAAAAAAAAATGGATGAAAATTTTAGCAAAAATGAGTTATTTGCACAAACTTGAAAGTTTAGACGGTCTTTCGTCACTTTTCAGAATAGGGAGTTTTTCGCATAGTAATCAAACTTCAGTGGATTTTCTGCAATTTGGCACTTTTTTTTTCCTCTTCTCTCAACTAAAATCTGTTTCCGGAGGTAGTAAACGGATTTCCTTGTTGTTCAATTAGATGAAAGCCGTAGAGAAGTTGATTAATGGAAAAGAGATAGACCTCGAGGAGCTGGAAGGGAGAGCAAATCAAGCCCAGATACAGAAAGTTTGCAACTTCACCAATCTATATCACTTTCTGTCTTTTGCTTTTGTGCATAATAGTTTATTCATAAATTTATGTTTCACTTTCAGCATTACAAGATATCTGGCCCGGAACTTGGAATATCGTCGCTTGCCGACGCAATCACTTGCCGTATAGCTGCTCGTGATGCCTTGTGAGAAGAATGGTTGTTGCTTGCTTGTTTACTACTTGTTTCATGTTGTGTTTCACATATATCTGTCATTAATATCCATCATGGGAAGTTAAATGGGAGCTTTTGGCTCCTCTATTGGCTGCATTGTCCTATCACATGTGCTATATTTGAATTCTTTTTCATGTAAAATATTTCACAGTAGAGGTAGAAAATGAACATCAACTGATACCTGTGGGAATACCAATGAGCTTAGCTAGCAAACATGGTTGATGTTAAGATGTTTAAACTTAGACTGCTTGTGCTTCTAAAACAATGGTTTTAAATTTTACGAGCAAAAATACTCTATAATGATTCCGTATTTGTCTTTGTTTTTTACAAGTGACAAAAACAATACCATTAATCAGCCATATAATATGTACAAACTGTTAGATAAGGTGGTTGAAAGATCTCAGAACCACCAAATCTCATGGAAGTTACCTACAAATCTAGTTGCATGATAGGATGCCCTTAAATGTTTAAGGGTAAATTGCAGTTTGGTACCCTGTGGTTAGAGGCGGTTCCACTTTGGTACCCTGAAAGAAAATTTTTTGCAGTTTGGTGCCCCGTGGTTTGCTCCGTTAGCGAATTGGTCCCTTGTGCTTTATTTCCGTTAAGACTTAACGGCAAATGTGATTGTGACCACGTTAAAATGCCAAAAATTTCCCAACAAGTCTTTTCTTATGCGTTTAAGTCCTTTCCTTTTACTAAAAGGGATCAAAACATAAAGAATTAATTATAAAAGGGTCTTTAGAATTCTAATCTTACAGGGTTTTCTCTTTTTCATAAGATTTCTTTTGAATAGGTCCTGATTTAATTACACTTTAATCCTAAAAGTTTAGGCCAAAATGCAGAGACACCCCCTGAGTTTTAGGTTGGGTGCACATAACACCCCTGAGTTTTCAATTTGTGCAAATAGGACCCCTGAGTTTTCAATTAGGTGTAAATAACACCCTTAAGTGCCACATCAGTGAGGGTATAATAGTAATTTTATAAAAAATCTAGGTCAAAGTCTCATTTTAGTCTCTCAAGTTTGCTCAAAGTTCCGCTTTGGTCTATCTAGTTTCCAAAAATTTCTACCCTTAGTCCCTCTCCAATTTCCATGTAATTTGTCTGTTAAATAAAAGAAAAAAATTGGTTTAGGGTGTGTTTGGATTAGAAGTAGGTAATGAAATGACTATTTTATGTAATGAAATGGTAATGAGAAAATTATGTAATGAAAATGTAATGAAAATAGTGTTTGGATTAGTTTGAGATGTAATGAAAAAAATAGGATNGTTTAAGTCATTTCCCTTTACTAAAAGGGATCAAAACATAAAGAATTAATTATAAAAGGGTCTTTAGAATTCTAATATTACAGAATTTTCTCTTTTTCATAAGATTTCTTTTGAATAGGTCATGATTTAATTACACTTTAATCCCAAAAGTTTAGGCCAAAATGCAGAGACACCCCTTGAGTTTTAGGTTGGGTGCACATAACACCCCTGAGTTTTCAATTTGTGCAAATAGGACCCCTGAGTTTTCAATTAGGTGTAAATAACACCCTTAAGTGCCACATCAGTGAGGGTATAATAGTAATTTTATAAAAAAATCTAGGTCAAAGTCTCATTTTAGTCTCTTAAGTTTGCTCAAAGTTTCGCTTTGGTCCATCAAGTTTCAAAAATTTTCTACCATTAGTCCCTCTCCAATTTCCATCTAAATTTTCTGTTAAATAAAAGAAAAAAATTGGTTTAAATTCCCTAAAAGTTTTATTTTTTTAATTAAGGTCCTTTCTTTATATTTTAGGACCAAAATATAAGAAAAAATAAATATAGTAGGATTTAAAACAATTTTAGCCAGAAAAAAAAACCTAGATCCTCTTCTTCCTCTTCATCGTCTTCTTCATCTTCCTTCTTCAATCACCATAAGCAAAATCGTCATCTTCCTTCTTCAATCACGATAAACAAAATTGTTAACCAGAGATCCTTGAGAGTCGAAATCTGAAATTAAACCCACCGAGTAGATCCAGAGTCGAGTTTGAACTCTCTGATGTCTGTGCTAGCATTTTGAAGCTATTGGACTCGAATCTCATTCCATCTACTCGGTGGGTTTAATTTCAGATTTCGACTCTCAAGATCTCTGGTTAACAATTTGCTTATCGTGATTGAAGAAGGAAGATGGAGATTTTGCTTATGGTGATCGAAGAAGGAAGATGAAGAAGACGAGGGAGAGGAAGAAGAGGATCTGGGTTTTTTTTTCTTTTAATTATTTCTTTTTTCTTGAAATTTCATGTTTATCAATTTTTGTTTTGGATTTTTTAATTTTTATGATTGTAAATGCAAACAAAAACTGCTGAAGTATTTTTTTTTTTTGGCCAAAATCAGTCCCCTTTTAGTCAAAAACTGCTGAAGTATAGTAGGACACGGTTGTGATATATATTTTTTCTGAAGGTTTTGTATTATTGTTTTTAGTCTTTAGCTATTGTTCATCACTTCATTGCATGGCTTTCACAATTTTTGTTTGTTAAAGGTTATTTTGGTCCATTATGGTTTAAAATGTTTAAATTGGTCCTAAATGTTTGCAAAATGTTTCAACTCTTCATAATATGGTGTCTAAGAACAGACGCTTCTGGTAGTTTGAGGTTAATTTTGAGAGGGTTTTTTATTTGTGGGGCTTGATTTTGAAAAAAATTGGGGGTTTTGATTTGTTTGTAATGTATTTAAATGAAAATTTCAACTTCTAGTAGTTGAATATAGGAATTTTTTTTGATAAATCATAGATGTTCATTTGTCTTTTGAGGTTCTAAGGACTATTTTGATAAAGATCATAAACTTTTGGGATTAAAGTGTAAATACATCAGGACCTATTCAAAAAAAATCTTATGAAAAGGAGAAAATTCTGGAATATTAGAATTCTAAAGACCCTTTTATAATTAATTCTTTATGTTTTGATCCCTTTTAGTGAAGGGAAAGGACTTAAACGCATAAGAGAAGACTTGTTGGGAGATTATTGACATTTTAACGTGGTCATAATCACATTTACCGTTAAATTTTAATGGAAATAAAGCACAGAGGACTAATTCGCTAACGGAGCAAACCACGGGGCACCAAACTGCAAAAAATTTTCTTTCAGGGTACCAAAGTGGAACCGCCCCTTACCACAAGGTACCAAACTGCAATTTACCCAAAGTTTAATAATTCTAAAATATCATCGCTAAGCACCTTAGCGAACTGCAATCCAGCAAAATGTGTGATGAAGATTCTAAAATATGTTCCAGTTAAACATTAGTACTGTCATTTACATCTTGAGTTTCCCCAGAAAAAAGAAAGATAAAGAAAAAAAAAGAAATATCAACATAATAGTGTCATTCATTTTCTTCAGGTGTGCTTTGCTCAACTGAAAGGAGGACATTTTATAATTTGGATCGGATTGGAATGTATAAGCATAAGCATTTATATGAATGGTTATATACATATAACGTTTCATTGCTTATGAACTTTGCATTTAGCACTAGTTTTGTTCCAGTTTCACAAAACTAGTTCTTGTATGTTATTTATTTTTTAAGAAGAAATAATTTCAAGGTCAAAACCTCGTTTTGCTCCTTGACTTTATAGGTTGAGCTATATTCTAAACTAATTTTTGTTCCGTTTTAATATTTAAACTTTTACATTTGTTTCATTTTAGTATCAATTGTAATTCTATCTAATTTCCGCCCATATCTCATAGTTGAACACTTGACATAGACGATTTCTCTCTCATTATGCATAGAAAGAAAGAAAAATCAATTACAAATTTATTTTTAGTTTGTCACTAAAAGAGAACATTTTTGTTTTTTCATTTTCTAACTCATTTATTAAGACACGTATAAAAGATAAATTGTCATTCTCAATTGTCTTGGTCAGAGATAATAGCAGAAATCAGATGGAATCACGTATTGGACTAAAAATGGAACAAACAAAAAAGTTTGAGGACCAAAGCTGAACAAAAAATAGTCTAGGGATCAAAGTGAAATTAATCTTATAGTCTAGGGGCCAAAATGAGGTTTTGACGTAATTTCAATTATAAAATCTATGTATAGTGTTTATATTTCTTAGCTCAACATATAAACAGATTTCACTAAAATGGAGATGGTGTTGGACTCGATAGTCTATCCATTTTAAAAATTTTTGTTGGTCAACAATTTCTTTTTTTTTTTTAAGAAAATATTAGAAAGTTTGATATAAATTTCAAAGTCAAGCAATGCAATACACGTGAAGCGAAAATCTCTTGCATAACGGTAATAACGGTTTAAACTCCTACATTCACTGAAAACAAAACACAAAAACGAGCCTCGAACTTTCTCTCTCTATCAATTTTCTTTCTCTCTCTAGGTTTCTGGGATTCTCTTCTCTCTACTCGCCCCCTAAATCACCTGTTCGAACAATCACCGTAAGTCCTCAGAATTTCTGTAATTTTAATTCACACGCATTATTTCTCTCTTATCGATGTCATTAAATTCATTTTTTTCATCCCTAAGCTGCTGCGAGAAAATTTTCATTTTCGTTTTCCTTTGTTTTCTTTCCTTTGCCATTTATACAACGATGAATTAAGCATATGTATCAATTTATACAGTAAAAAAATACCTAGAATTATGTTCAAGTCCTCATGATTTTCTTTTTAATCTAGAATATAAAGAATGTTAAACTGGGTTTAATTTAGGGTGTTTTAATGCTTAAGTTAGAAAATAGCTTTTTGATTATGTTGGGACAGAGGCTTGTTTCACAATGCAGGACATGATTTCATATCTATTTTCCCTATCATTTCCAATTTTTGAGGCTTTATGTGAAAATATACTTTTTGGTCCTTGATTGTTCTTATAAACATTGACTATTTAATCCCTAAATAGTTTATATATATTAAAAGAAAAAACTAAAAAGTGTATTTCTTATATCAAATGATTAAATTATAATTTTGGAACAAATTTAAAGATTGAAAAATAGGTTTACTCTAGAAGAATGCCCAATTGTGTAGTTCTAAGCTATAAAAGAATTCACTTATCAATATCTGAATAGTGTGTTGCCTACAGAGCAGAAATATGAAACATCGTGGGAGGAAATTATTTACTTGGCAAGTCTTTATGTGATCTCTCTTCAATATGTTCAGCTCTCGTTACAAGTCACAGTATGTTGGTGGCAATAGGGATAAATTTGTGAGGTACAGAATCAACAAGTTTTTTTTCATTGATAATATACATTGGTGATGAATCTATAAGATTCTAGAGTTCATTCACGGCTTGAGTGATTTGTTCTTGTTTAGGTCAAAATCTCATTTTGGTCTTTGAACTACATGGTGGATTTCGTTTTGGATCTTAAACTATTTTTCATTCTGTTTTGGTCTTTAAACTTTCTCACTTGTTTCACTGTTAGTCTCAATCGTGAATTCGTCTGATTTTTTTTCTTTACCTTTGAGCTAGACACCTAATCTGGACGATTTCTTGCTCATATGTGTCATAATAAATGAGTTGGTAGAGAGACAGAAAAATCTTCTTTCTTAAAATGAAAATTCAATCATAGATTTATCCTCAATTTGTGACTAAGAAGTAAGATTGTTTTTATTCTCTCTTCCAACTCACTTAGTAGGATACGTATGAGAGAGAAGCCGTCCATCTCAGCTATCTAAGTTAGATATAACAGCATAAACCTGATAGAATCATGTTTTGGACTAACAGTAGAACAAATGAAAAAGTTTGAGGACCAAAACGCAATTCATCCTATAGTTCAAAGACCAAAACAAGATTTTGACCTCAGGTTTATTGAGGTTTGGGCTCTTGTGTTCAATGGTTAAAATAAGCACAGAATGCTGATTACACATACAGGTTGGATGATCTTGATTCTAACAGTTCAGTGCAATCTAACACAAGTGGAATGAAGAAGCTCAGGTTTAATATAGAGGGTAAGCCTCTTCAGAGTCATGAAAATAGGAATGCATCGAAATCGTTTAGGATGGGAGTGAAGAGAGGATCAGATGGACTAAGAACATTTGGAAGATCACTGAAAAGTGGAGTCACCACATGGGCAGTTTTCCCAGAAGATCTTAAAGTTTCAGAGACTAAAGTATTTGATCCACAAGACAAGACACTTTTGTTGTGGAACAAGTTTTTTGAGCTTCTGTGCATTATTTCTGTTTCTTGTGACCCACTCTTCTTCTATCTTCCTTACTTCAATCTCAAGTCATATTGCCTTGCCATTGATACTAATCTAGCAAAAACTGCTGTTGTGCTGAGAACAGTACTCGATGCCATCTATCTCATCCGCATCGGTTTCCAATTCAGAACGGCTTATATAGCGCCTTCTTCTCGTGTGTTTGGACGAGGAGAACTTGTCATAGATCCTGCTAAGATTGCAAAGAGATATTTAGGACGTTACTTCATTATTGACTTCATTTCTGTGCTGCCTTTGCCACAGGTTTGAGTTTCACTTACTATTATCTATTTGGATTGAAGCATTATATATCTATATATAAATATATATGCAAAGACTATGAAGCACGAATAATTCATTTTGAAAGAATGTTGTCGTGTCTGACATGTGTATGTGTTTGACAGATTGACACGCTCTCGACACAATACAACACATGTCTACGAGTCAAAATTTAAAATTATCTTTTCACAGCTCTAATAAAACAAAAATAGAAAACAAAATTGACACACATGACATATTTCATGAATAGATATTGAAATTTTTGAAGTTTTCAACAAAATTTATTAATATTTTTATGCCATGTCTGTGTCATGTAATTTCAAAATTTTAGTGTGTTGATGCATTCGTGTTTGTGTTGTGTCGGTGTGCTTTATAGTGCACGGAAAATGAATGAAATAAGCTAGAAGCTTTAGAAGCGAAGCATTAGAAGCAAGAAAATATGTGCATTAGTATCACTGCTATTCATGAAACCTTACACAGACAGATGAACAAAGAGATGAGCTCTAGTTTTCTCAGGAAAGCATGTTGTTCACTAGTAGTGAGTGATCCTGTAAATGTTTATTGCAGATTATTGTGGTGAACTATCTTCGCAAAACAAAAGGTTTAGAGGTATTGACCACAAAAACGACATTGTTGAGAGTGGTGATTCTCCACTATCTTCCAAGATTTGCACGCTTTATCCCTTTAGCTACAGAAGTTAAAAAAACTGCTGCTGTTTTTTCCGATAATGCACTTATTGGTGCCGCGTACTATTTGGTGTGGTACATGCTTGCTAGTCATGTAAGTGACTCTTTTAAGTTTGTAAAATGATACTTCCTCTTGAATTCTTCATATCATGCTCATTTTATACATTTATGAATGCACACTAAGATATATACCTAAATTCTGCTTCTGATCTCTTTCAGACCTCTCATTCCCAAAAGAAATCATATTATACAAGGCTCTCCCATATATATATATATAGGTCAAAACTTCATTTTGGTCCCCAAACTATGGGGTGAATTTTGTTTTGGTTTTCAAACTTTCTTTTTTTTTTTGATAAGGTTTTCAAACTTTCTTATTTGTTCTTTTGTTAGTCTAAAATGTGATTTCATTTGGTTTCTACCGTTATCTTTGATCTAGACAACTAAGATTAGTGAATTCTCTCTCATATGTGTCTTAATAAGTGAGTTTGCTGAGAGAAAAAGAAAAACTTTCCTCTTTAATCACAAATTAGAAATAAATTTGTGGTTGATTTTTCTTTCTAAGAAGGGAGGCTTTTATTTTTCCTTCTCTGCCAACTCACTTATTATGACACATATGAGAAAAAATTCGTCCAACTGTCTAGCTCAAAGATAACAACAGAAACTAGACAAATCATGATTGGGATTTGGGACTAGAGATGATGGAACAAGTGAGAAAGTTTAAAGATCAAAACAAAATGAAAAATAGTTTAGGACCAAAAATGGAATTCACTGTGTAGTTTAGGAACCAAAATGAGGTTTTGACTTATACATATATATATAGGCAGTAGGCACTATATTTTGGTATGACCAAAGAAAAATAAAACTTGGTGTGTGATGTCCCAGATAACAGGATCAGCGTGGTACTTGCTAGCTATTGAACGTCAAGACACATGTTGGCAGGAAACTTGTAAGAAATCTGAAGGATGTATCCCACATTTCTTGTACTGTGAGGGCTCAAATAGGCGGTATCCAGGGTTTGAAACCTGGAAAAATGTGAGCAAAAATATTCTTAATGAGAATTGTGGTACTGATGGAGATGACCCACCATTTGATTATGGAATCTACACTCGAGTTGTAGAAAAGGGTATTGTTGCTTCTAAAGATATTGGAACTAAATTCTGTTTCTGTTTATGGTGGGGGCTCCAAAATGTCAGGTCTCTTTCTCATCTCATTCTCTATCTCTCTGCTTTTGGAAAATTCAGAGAGGAAATCTATTTTTCTTGGTCTTTGTATTTGTTCTAAAAATATGATTTAATCCTTGTATATTGAAAATATATTTCTTGGTCCTTATTTTTTCTTCATAAACAAACATTATTTGCGGTGGCTAAATAGACAGAATCAAAGACCAAAAAATATATTTCCATATTCAGGGAGTAAATCATAATTTTAGGATAACTTAAGGACAAGAAAATAGGTTTTCTCAAAATCAGAATACTATTGAGACTCACTTCTCCCTCATTTCTTACTCCCTTTTAATGAAATGCTTTATTGGGTTTCATTAAAAGAAGAAGAAGCTACAGTGAGACTAGATAATAAGAACTAATGTCATGACTCAACTATATCCATTTGTTGGGTTGTGAATTGTGATAAATGATTTTGATTTGTATCTCTAACATGGATAAAATCTATTAGTATATATTGGAATCTAATTTGATAATTTCCTCCTTTTTATGTGTGCTTTGTCTCTCAAAAAATATGAATTCTTCAAACATGAAAACAGAGATAATAAAATGGAACACTTGACCATTTGGTCAAAGAGAATTTTACATGTATGAAATCATCTTACCCTTTGATGCTACCCTCACTGTTATCCCCATCTTTACTTACCATTTAATATATCCATATTGTTTTCATTTTAAATTACAATATGATTTTGACTCAATACATAACCACATGTTGATACTCTTGCCTCATCTGTCTAACCAATGCAGTTGTCAATATATGTTTGCTAATTTGAGCCCTGAAAGATGATAAATTTCTCAATCTAGTCCTCCAAAGATAAAATTATAAGATTTAGTCCCTGAAAGATGTCATTACAATCAATTTGGTCCTTTTGTTAAAGATACTAACTGAAATTTGATAACCGATTTGATATGATTCTAAATTTTGTTGAGATTCCACTTACCATTTGATACTGGAAAATCATATTTGCCATTAAATTTTGATTGATTTCTTAATAAAAAGACTAAATTGATTGTAATTGCATCTTTAAGGATTAAATTTTATAATTTTATCTTTCAATGGCTAAATTAAGAAATTTATCATCTTTAGTGACCAAATCATTAATTTACTCTTTTTTTTTTTTTTTTGTAACTACTGTCTGAACAAAGCATGCCATTATTTCAATACAAACCAAGTTTTACAAGCCTAAGTGCCTTCTATTTTGCTTTCCACAGTACACTTGGTCAGGGGCTTGAAACTAGTACTTATGTTGGAGAGGCTTTGTTTTCCATATTCATATGTATTTTGGGGCTTGTCCTTATTGCTCTTCTGATTGGAAAAATGCAGGTAAAATTTTTTTAAAAAGATAGCATCATATTTTTTATTCATTGATAACGATTATTTAAATGTTGATTCAATACCTAATGGCCTTTGATACATAGGTAGTCTATTTCCTCACATAATTGGAAACCTCTTTATAAAATATTTGAACTATAAATAATCATCCTCATGCTATTTAGGATAAACTGAATACATAAATTGTTAACTATGGCAACATGTGAGACTTAGAAAACGGTTAATGGCAAAGATTGATAGCTTTGTCAAGGTCCCATCAGAGTCATTATGTCTTAGTTCTAGCCACCTAATACATACCATTCAAGAAAGCTTAGTGTCACCCTTGATTGCCATATTTTTTGAATAAACATATTTTTTAATCTCTGAATTTGTCTTAAAATTATGATTCATTCCTTGGATATCAAAAATACAATTTTGGATTCCTAATTTTTTTACTAACGTATCCTTGAAACATTATTCGTGAGAATTATATAGCTAGTGATTCAAAAAGAAAAAAAATTAGATGTCAAAAAATATATTTTCAATATCTAAAGATTAAATTGTAATTTTAAAACAAAATTTAAAGACTAAAGAGTACATTTTCTCCCACATCTTTCTTGCTTTTCTTTTATTTGAAATGACCTGGGGTGCAGTTTAGTGGAAGATGACAGATAAAACCTCTAGTGTTTTGGTATGAATATCACACAAGACTATATGGAATTTTAGGCAAAGTATGAATTATAAAAGATAAATAGAGTAAACAAGTTAAATAAACATATACACATATACAAGAGATAAATCATATTTAAATGTTTATTTATCTATTCATAATTATTCTTGTCCGAGTGATGCAGAAATTAGCAGATGACCCAAATATAAGGAATGGATGACAAAATTCTTGATATAGTAGCATTGTACATCCATGTACTCGTATAAAGAAGTAATAAAAGTTGCATAAGTTCTAATTAAGCTTTGGGGCTATATATATATATGATTCAATAAAACAGACATACCTTCAATCAATCACTGTTCGTCTTGAGGAAATGAGGATCAAAAGGCGTGACTCAGAGCAGTGGATGCATCATAGAGTGCTTCCTCAAGAACTAAGGGAAAGAGTGAGACGTTATGACCAATACAAATGGCTGGAAACTCGAGGAGTTGATGAAGAGAACTTGGTGCAGAATCTTCCTAAAGATCTAAGGAGGGATATCAAACGCCATCTTTGCTTGAATTTGGTCAGAAGGGTAAGTGTATATGTATACACTTATACATAACAATCATAGTTCATGGCTCTGATTTTGAATTCTGTTTCTAATTTAGTTTTCATACTTTAATGTCAGTTTTATGGTTCTTTCAAGCTTGACTAGGCAATTGCTTTCGGTCCAACCGATTGAACTAGTCAAACCGGTTTGGTTCTCTCAACCTTGTAAATAATCCAACACATTTGTGATATCATATGTAGGTTCCTCTCTTTGCAAACATGGACGACCGTTTGCTTGATGCAATCTGTGAGCGTTTGAAGCCTAGTTTGTACACAGAGAGCACATACATTGTAAGGGAAGGAGACCCAGTTGTTGAGATGCTCTTCATCATACGTGGTCGTTTAGAGAGTGTGACCACAGATGGTGGAAGAAGTGGATTCTTCAATAGGGGTCTTCTCAAAGAAGGTGAGTTATACCTATATATGAAGTAACAATTGAAAAAGTAAAGTGAGTATGTTTGTAAAAGACATATTGATCTTGGTTTATGGTATGATTTTACTCCCTTTTGGAGTTTACTTAAACTCTCAATTTTTACAACCTTTAAGGGGACTTTTGTGGAGAAGAGCTTCTAACTTGGGCATTGGATCCCAAAGCTGGAGCTAACTTACCATCATCTACAAGAACAGTGAAGGCTATCAATGAAGTTGAGGCATTTGCTTTGGAAGCAGAAATGTTGAAGTTTGTTGCTTCCCAATTCAGGCGTCTTCATAGCAGACAAGTTCAGCAGACCTTCCGTTTCTACTCGCAGCAATGGCGAACATGGGCTGCAACTTTCATTCAGTCTGCGTGGAGGCGGTATTCAAAGAGGAAGATCGCAGAGAGGCACGAGATGGAGGAGGAAGAACTGGAAGAAGAAGATTATGGTTCTGATGATGATGGAAAAGCCTTGATTCCAAGGACTGAAAGTAGTTCATCCAGAGGTGGACTTGCTTCTGCTCTTTATGCTTCTCGCTTTGCTGCCAAAGCCCTTCGTGGTCATCGGCTTCGTGTGCTGCAAAAGCCCCCGGAACCTGACTTCAGTGCTTACAATACAGACTAATTCAGGAGTGGATCTACTGAAGTACAAATCTGCTAAATTGTGTAAATTATTACTTACAAATGGTAAATTTTAACTCTCTTATTTATTGTCAGCATTCATCTTTCTTTTTTCTTTTCATTCTCTTATTTTCACTCACAATTTCACATTATCTAGCTATACTGTATTTCAGCTTATCCATTCCCGGCTGATTCATTCCTCTGCTTTGCTCCAAAGCTCAAATTCTGAGAGGACTAGCTGCCATGTCTCTCTCTCTTACCTTAACCACATGTGCATGCAGATAACACTTATAGCTTATGCAATGACACTTTGAGTGTAAATTAGATGTCTGTGTATAGTTTTGCTTAATTTCTGAGCCTATAGTGATGGGAGTTTTGACAAACCCACCTCACTTACCTATTTTTTTCTTGTAAGAAATTCTTGTGCACTCAATGATTGGGAGCAGTTTAATAGCTGTGCTCCACATGAGTTGCATATGTAAAGTTCATCTTCTTACTCTGACACAATAAACAAACAATTTGTAAGTTGTAAATTCTAGTGTACGTGTACTGTGTACCACAATGCTATCTGTTGGTTACTTGTGCTTTTAGTTTTATACTATTATTATTTTTAGTGTTGAATACTCTGTATCTCGTAATAATGGGATGTTAAAAATCCTACACTGAATACAAAAGAGAAGGTTTGCATACTATATGTAATATATAATATTTTAAATGTTAAAAACTTGGAGGCTAAAATGTCTAAATATTTTTTTTTAATTTAAAATTCCAAATAAATAAATTGTTATAACTATTTAATGTATAATTTCAAACAAAAAAAATAGCATGTCTAAATAAAAGACCATATCTATTTGAAGTGTTTATTCATAAATTACAAATAGATGTTCCTTTATTTAAATTTAAATCATTCACAAAGTTCTTAAAAGATTTTATTTTATCATGAAGAATTCTGTCTGTTGATTTTCTTATAATACAAGCAAAATCTCTTTAACGAAAATGATATCACGTTTCAAAACTCAAAATTTCTATTAATTAGTAAGCAAAGAGGTGGGAAAAAAGAGTGGAAGATAAAAATGTGTTTTGCCATAGTGAATTTACATTAAACAGGATACTCTTACATCATCTGACCTGATCTCCTGCAAATTATGTTCAAGATTTCTTCACCACTATTCTTGGAGAGTGAAGTTCAAACAAAGAGGAAGAGAGAGAGGAAAATCAAGTATTACATCAAAGAATATAAATATGGAAAGGGGGTATGTTTTCGTTGACTATACGTGTGCATTCTAAACCAGGTTGAGCAGATCCAATAAGACATTGTCCATGAACATCATGAGACATGAAGTGCTCAACTCCGCCATGCAGAAGATGCTTCCAAATCAATATCTTCTTCCCACCAAGTGCTTGACTGCAGTATCACACAATGCAGAAACCAGATTTTTAACAAAATTATAATGAGGCGTAAAGAAGAATAAGAGTTTTAAGAAAAAAAAAGAAGGGGGGGGGGGG
>QANZ01037258.1:45782-61855 GCA_003254925.1 Chamaecrista fasciculata | reverse complement strand
GGGGGGGGGGGGGGGGAGCAGCCTAAACATAAATATAGTTTCTTATATCTTGGCTATAAGATTCTTCAATAAATATATGACACGTGACAAAAATTTTACATATGACCAATCATAATAAAGAGATAATACTAAGGGCGGCCCCGGTGCACAAGGCTCCCACTAGGTGGGATCTGGGGAGGGTCAAGATGTACACAGCCTTACCCTGCTTTGCAGAGAGGCTATTTCCAGGATTTGAATAGACAAGTACAGAAGAGAAAAAATGTAAATCAAACTTATGATTAAAGGAAAGAACCTTACAGCAAAAATGTAAGAACCTTACCAAAGTTTTTTTCCGTTGAAAAAAATTCTCAATATGAGGCCAAAATAGCAAAAAATGAGTCTACTCAATATTGACAGGAAACAAAATTTTCAGTCCACATATATGGTTGTCCAAACAAGGTGGAATGGAAGTTAAACCCAACAGGAATTGCTTAAGAATTTGTCAGTATACCTGGCTTTAGTTCTCAATCATGTATCGAGAGATAGGTTTATATTAAAAACTGGTGATCACAGGAAAAATAAGAGTAAGCATGAATTCGACTTTGGGAAGGCATTATGAAAATTAGCTGCTGAATTTGGTGCAAAAATGAGAGAGAGAGAGAGATGAATCATGTGCCTTCAGACTTGAAATCATTTTACACCCAATAGGCGAATAAGCTGATTGAGGACCACATTCTACATATGCAAAGTGTAATCTGAGATAATTCCATAAATATTATCGAATAAAGAGTGCCCTATATATACACAAAATAGAGATACTAACTAGATACTGAATAGAGATACTAACTAACCCCTTAATATTAGTGATCCTAACTAATCCTTATAAATCAGAAATATAATAATAGATATATCCTCCTAACTATATTCATAATCCTAACACAAAGGATATCAGCGAAGGATCACAGACACATACAAATTTTAAGTAGAGAAGAAAACGAACAAACAAATAAATAAGAGCAAGAAAACTAGATCAAACATTCATGAAACTAAAAGACAGATTCATTAACAAAGATAGACCTTGTAGCCTCTTCGTAGAAATTGAAGAGAGCTTCCCTCTTCTTCTTGAAGCCCCAGGACCCTCAACAATTCATCTTTGGCCTAGATAATACAATAGATTAATAAGAAAGAATATAAAGTCGAAAAGAAAGAAAATGAGGTGAAGTTTACGCATTTACTTCACCAAGGGTGAAGCGACTTGCACTCTCAGCTATGCAAGCATAAGAACCATCAGCTTGCTTAAGCATCACCTGCCAAGGACCTAAACGTAACACAAAGTTGAGGTCCAATAAATTTTTGGGTCATTGTCAAAAAATGGAGAAATCGCCAACAATATGATCCAAATTTATCCTTCATCGAAATTATATCGCCTACCAGGGTACTGGCGAAACAGTGCTCCACTGTAATTGACAATATAAGGAGCTACAGCAACTGTCTGAATAAAAGAATAAGGAAAAAACCAAAGCTCATTATACGAGAATGATTAATATATAGACATGATTAAAAGAATAAGGGATACCTTGGAATACTCTCTAATTCGAATGTAAAACACTGGAGTGAATTGAGAAAGAAAGCGGTACTGCAAATCTTTGCTTGGGAAGCCCAGAAGGCCTAAATCAGCACTGTAAAGTCAATAGCTATACTCTGTCACTAAATGATTTTTTTAATTATGAATTTAGTAGTAAATTAAAACACAAAAGAGGCACAACTATACCGCAGTGTATCTAGTTCAAGATTAAATAGAAGCGTAGGCGTTGAAGTAGCAAATTTTTCCTGCAAAATCCAAGTAGTAGCAGATTAAGATACAATGCTATACATCAACCAAAAGCAGCCTGGCGAAGATAGTGCATAGTGAATTCTGTTTAGTCATAGATAATTACTTTCATTCAGAACTGCAAACAGGTTTTGCTGACTATTGTTTTTCATCTTTTTGGGTAAACCAATTAAGCCATAGCCCAACGCAGATAAGTGACAACAAAATCTCATTAGCATGTCAATCAATTGAAATGAAAAATGTTCAGGTAACCTCCTTGGGCAAAGATATCATACCACATACTGCTCTATAAAAGCAAGTTCACGAGTACTGCAGTTTACGAATATGTATAGTGATGGAGGCTCACTAGACTGCCAACGACCTGCAATGGAAAGATAAGAAATAAATGCGTCAATTTCGTTCTCTCAATCATGAACAGGTGATACAGATCTACAGTCAACGTCACCAAGAAATACTCACATAGCTCAAGAATAAGGGTGCATTTGATAGGAGAGAAATGTAAAGGCAAAAATTGACAAGGTAATTTAAAGCCAGGTAAGTCCAGAAATATCCCGCAATATCGTTCATTCATTTCTAACTTCACATTGTCACTCCTACCAATCACACCATTAAGCGGTCACATAAATATTATTTCCCCAGAAACTTGCCTTCATTTTCATCTTCAAAGTCAAAATCAAGGGTGTTTCTAACAGATCTGAAAAATGAAGTGATAGGCCCACCAGGGACATCATCCAGAGAACCTATGGTAATGCCATCAACCTGAAGCATAACAAAAATTACACTTTAAAACAAGAAATGCTTTGATATAAAGAAGACATTTTTTGTCTCTACCAATGCCGATCAATTGTTTATTCTAAGATTGACATTTACTTGGGTCAATTCAAAAGAATCTAAATGATACGTTGGATTGGACTCCATTCAGTTTTTCTCATCTTAATAAAATAACAAAAAAGATGAAGAAATATTCAATATGTTCTTTTTCTTTTTCATTACCGAGTCCAGAGCTGCTTTGAACAACTCAGATGCTCGGCGCTTTTCTGGCTTATCAGGGAATACCTACAATCAAACCAGAGAATATTTATATCTTATTGAAATGAGAATGCAAATTGATAAATAAGAAAACAAAGACTTGTTGCTTGGGAAATGAAGAAAAAGAATGTGTCTTCTTACTATGCAAGCTCTAGTTTCCTTTTTCTCCTGAAGCTTTCGCACAACAGCCAAGGCAAGCTGAATGTTGGCGTCAATGAATTCATCTGAAGATCCCTTGAAATATTTAGGAATTTGAGAAAATTATGTGCAATGTAATAAGACAGACACGCCTCACAAAGGTGTAGAAACTGTCAACTAGAACTATGTCTTGAAGCATAAAATCAAGATTAGGCTAGAACAGAGTATAGATAATTATATATAAAGAAAAACAGTAAAATTAACTGATATATGGAATCACAATAGTTAGTAAAAGGAAAAAAAAAAACAACAACAGCAGATCAGAAAAAATACAAGTAAATTAATGATTTGGTTTATAAAAGATGACAGATGTCTCAACTTAGTCCCCAAAAGATGAAATGATATGATTTATTCTCTAAAAGATATAATTACAATCAATTTGATCCTCTTGTTAAAGATACTAATCGTAATTTAATGAAAAATATACTGCAGTTTTAAATTTTGTTAGTTACAATAAATGATTGTGGTTGAAAAATCATATTTGTTGTTAAATTTGAATTGATGGTCTAGTAAAAGGATCAAATTGATTGTAATTGTATTTTTCCGGGACTAAATCTTATAATTTTATCTTTCAAGGACTAAATTGAGAAATTTATCATCTTTCAGGGACCAAATCATTAATTTACTCAAAAAACATTTAAAGCCACAATAATAATCCAGTCATTATAACTTATAAGCCTTAAGAAGTTCAAGCACTGTCAGCAAGTAGTATCACTCATATGACTCAGGCCAAAAAAAAAAAAGTATCACTGATTCACTCATATGACAATAATTTGATCGTATAAATTATAAGATATGAATTTTAAATAAAGATTGACAATTAACTGACAAGGATTATTGACTTGATCACCTATGATTAATGAGAGCGAAGGATGGTGGTACCTTATAAGAAGAAATATTGCTGGGCAAAGGCCTGCAGAGACAACACCAGGGGGAACAATGACAAAAAAAAATGGAAATGACAGCACATAAAAACTGACACCAACAACCTCAAAAATTGAAGCCATGCCTTGAACACATAACAACAAAAAAATTTATTTGATGGATAACAATAATATCTAAAACCCAAAGAAAGATTCATAAAAAAAATAAAGAAAGAAACTAAGGGTTTTGAGTCTTAAACACATTCCGACCCCCAAAATAAAATCTCCCTAACGAATTGAAAAAGAAATTTATATAGTATGAGAATTTTAAAAATAATTAGTTTTTAAGATCATAACAGTTGTGTTGTGTTGGCGTGATGTAATTTAAAGGGAGAAAGTAATTTTTGGAGGTAATTGAATCACTTTATTTTATAATTTCTTTATGTTTGGAAGAACAATTAACTCCAAAAATTAGTTTTCCTCCTAAATTTACTTTATCCAAACACACCATTAAGAATTTACAACAGACAACAGACTATGATAAGTGCTCAACTAGTACTGCACTACTGCTTAAAATATGAGGTTAATAAGCTCCAAATATGAGACAAGAGAGTAAGGAAGTTACGGAAAATCGATCTCTAAGCGAATCTTTCCGTCTTGAAGTGCATAAGCAAGAGAATTGGCAGCATCGGTGACAAGAACTTGGTAGGATTTGGGTTTGTAAACAGCGACGCCAGCCTTGGGATTTGGGGCTACTTCTCCGTGGACGCATTGAATTTTGGTAGAGAATGGGGATTTTGGGAGAATTTGAGGGCGAGGGGTAGTAAAAGAAAGAGAAGAAAGACGAGAATGAACAAGAGTGAAATTGGAAGGCGGAGAAGAGAAGGCGATGATGGAGGAGAGTGATTGTGCCATTTTCTCTTCAACTTAACTTCGTGCGGTGGCGACACAAGGAACAAGGAAGGATAACGGATAGACTAATCACATTCATCACTCAGAATGTGTTTGTGTGTATTAATTCTCAATCCTTCTCTAATGACGTTGATTTTACTAATTTCACTGTTTTACTTTATTAAAATGTATAAAAATTTAAAATAAAAATATCTGAATTATCTTGTTGTTATTAAATGAGATAACCATAAATTGTAGGCCAAAATGAGTTTTATGGCGGGTCTACATAACACCCCTGAATTTTCAATTTGTGCAAATCGGACTCTTGAGTTTTTAATTATGTGCAAATAATACCCTTATTTTAAATTTAGGTCAAATCAGTGAGGGTATAATAGTAATTTCAAAAAAAAATCTAGGCCAAAGTCCTATTTTGGTTCCTCAAGTTTGCTTAAAGTTCCGTTTTAGTCCCTCAAGTTTCTAAAAAGTTCCACCATTAGTCTCTTTCCAATTTCAAATATTAGTTTATTTATTTTTTCTTACACTTTGGTCCTATTATAAAAAGAAAGGACCTTAATTAAAAAAACTAAAACTTTTTGGGTAATTTGAACCAATTTATTTTTTTTATTTAAGAGAGAAATTGGATGGGAATTGGAAAGAGACTAACGGTGGAACTTTTTAGAAACTTGAGGGACTAAAACGGAACTTTAAGCAAGCTTCAGGAACTAAAATAGGACTTTGGCCTAGATTTTTTATGAAATTACTATTATACCCTCACTGATTTGACCTAAATTTAAAATAAGGGTATTATTTGCACATAATTAAAAACTCAGGGGTCCTATTTGCACAAATTGAAAACTCAGGGGTGTTATGTAGACCCGCCATAAAACTCAAGGAGTGTATCTGCATTTTGGCCTAAATTGTATTTTTAAATTTTTTGGTCAATTTTTGAAATTTTATCATTTTTCGTTAACAATTTAAATAACGTTAAATTTTCGAATATAAATTAAATGTAAAAATTTGAGAGAACTATTAAACAAAATCAATTTGACCAAACTAAACCGAATTGAACCGAAGCAAAAATTGAACCAAACCGACTAGTGAGCAGTTTGATTTGGTTAAAAATGCATCAAAATCAAATAGTTTGCTTGGATTAACAATTTGGACATATAATTAATCGAACCGAACTGCTACTATTTATATAGTTTTTTTACTTTTATTGTGTTCTATGTGATTACGTTTAATAAAAAATATTATTTTTTAATAATCAGTTAATTTTACCATAATTTTAATTATGTTATCTTATTAAATCATAAAAATTTGTCACCTCACTCAATGAAACTAACTATTATTTTTTGTCTCTACAATTTTATTTTCTCAAATCTCTAATCTTGTTTGTCATTTTTTTATCTATTCTATAAATTTGACTTACTACTCCTAAGTCCTAAATATAATTATTTCCTTTCTAATTTTATAATTAATCAATAAAAACAACAAATAAATTTTTTAACCGTTCAAACCGACCGCCAAAACCGCACATTTATTGGTTTGGTTAAGG
This sequence comes from Chamaecrista fasciculata, assembly GCA_003254925.1. Lineage (NCBI taxonomy): Eukaryota > Viridiplantae > Streptophyta > Magnoliopsida > Fabales > Fabaceae > Chamaecrista > Chamaecrista fasciculata. The sequence goes on along the minus strand of QANZ01037258.1, from coordinate 55,509 downwards.
AAATTATTTTTAATCGCCTGGTTAAGAATCACTTCAAACCTATGAAGCATGGACACTTTCTTTTGATAGTGTGTCGCGGTGTCCGACACTCGTACGACACCCGCACGACACATATTCATAAATTCCAAAATATAAAATCAGTTTTTTATGATTTTATCATGACAAACAATAGAAAATAATATCACATATGACATATTATGAATATATATATTGTAATTTTTAAAAATTTCATTAAAACTTATGAACTTTTAATTATTTATATATATATTAATTAATATATTTCGTGTCGTGTTGTGTAATCGTAAGATTCTGCCCTGTCAGTGTGTCCATATCCATGTCATGTCCCGTGTTCGTGTCAGTGTCCATGGTTCATAGCTTCAAACCAATGTGAGCGATTCAGTTGAAAATTTTGTTCATAACTATCCAAACCGCCCAACGAAGACCCCTAATTAAAAGTATGATTGAAATATTATTATTGATGTGAGTTTTTAGAATCATAAAACTCAATCCAACCCAGGCCGCAAATTGATGTGCGGGTTGGGCTAAAATTTTCAATCAACCCGCCCCAACCCAGTTTGCGCTCACCCCTGCCCTTCCCTGTGTGGACTTGTTGCATGTAACGTCACACTACATTTGGCCGTCATATAAAGTAAACCCTCATAAAGTTGTGTGGCATATCTGATGAAAGCAGACAAGGCCAAAGTCCTATTTTGGTCCCTCAGTTATGCTCTTTGTTCCAAATAGGTCTCCCAGTTATTTTTTGTTCCATATTGGTCCCCCAGTTATGCAAAACTTGAAAAAGTTGGTCCCTCTAACGTTTTCCATCCATTTTTCCGTTAAAAAAAGAGGAAAAATAAACTTTCATCACCAAAAGTTTTATTTTCTTATATTAAGGTCCTTTTCTTTTTATAATAGGATCAAAACATAAGAAAATGAAGTAAATTAAGATTTTAAGTGAATTTACCCAAAAACACAAAATCTCTCTCTGATTCCCCCCCTCTCTCTCTCTCTCTCTCCCTCTCCCTCTCCCTCTCTCACCGTGCCAGCAGCCGTTCCTTATTCCCCGACACCACCACCACCGCACCCTCCTCCACTCTCCTCAATTTCCAAGCCAAATAGGAACCCTACTCCACCGTCACGTTAGACTTGTCCGACACAACCACAGAAGATGGCATGGCGCGAAAACGGCGTTCCACGACGGAGCAGGAGCTGTCGTCATCGACATCAACAACAACATCACAACATCAATTGGGGAATTACTTGTTGCAGTCTAGTGCAGGGGCGATTCCGGCGAGCCACGCGCAGATTCCGGCCAACATATGGATGGTGTCGCCGACGACAGCGAATGCAAATACCCAACAAGTAATGAGTGGGGTACCTATATGGACATTCCCACCGGTAAATAACAGTGTGAGTGGGAATCTGACGAATACAACAATGATTCCGGCGATGATGTTCGAGATTTGGAATGCGTGATTTGCTTGAGTGCATTCGGAGACGGCCAGATCGGGAGGAGCTTACCAAAATGTGGTCACCGATTCACAATGGCGGAGACGGAGAGAAGGGGGAATCAGAGAGAGAGAGAGAGAGAGAGAGGGGGGGGGGAATCACAGAGAGAGAGAGAGAGAGAGATTGATTTTGTGTTTTTGGGTAAATTCACTTAAAATCTTAATTTACTTCATTTTCTTATGTTTTGATCCTATTATAAAAAGAAAATGACCTTAATATAAGAAAATAAAATTTTTGAGGATGAAAGTTTATTTTTCCTCTTTTTTTAACGGAAAAATGGATGGAAAACATTAGAGGGACCAACTTTTTCAAATTTTGCATAACTAGGGGACCTATTTGGAACAAGGAGCATAACTGGGGGACCGAAATAGGACTTTGTTCTGACCATGTTGTCTTTGACCGTTTATCATTGCCAACTTCGGGATCTCTCAATAACTAAAAAGTGTCTATGTCTGAATCTGATTGGGATTCGCACCGGTGGATCAACATGATCGAACCAAAAAGGTAAAATTCCAGTGATAAGATATCTAATGAAACCTCCTTAGGATTTAGATCTCATTTAAATAGAAAGATATCAAACACTTGAAATTTCTCGTTGCATATTTTTTTTTTTTTTTTGGTAGGGAATTTCTCGTTGCATATTATATGTATGATCTAATGATCTGATCAGGCAGCATCTTCAAAGGAGAAAGTAAGCTCCAAAGTTACATGATGAATGAGTTAGGGAGAGACAATATTGATTGAACGGTATACTGACATTTGAATATCTTCTGATATGAATAACACATGGATATACATGAGCCCATTATATATCTTCTATTACAGGGGTTGATCAACAATACACTACTACTCCAGGGGGAAAAATGTGGGTGAAAGATTTAGGACAAATGATTGACCCAAGATACAAGGAGGACTCCACAAGTTACAACACAAACAACCACCAAAACAAAAGATCAATCACACATATTTTCATTTTGTCAGCCAATAGATGAAAATCAGAAATGTGCATACAGACGCAACAAGGGAAAGTATGATAGTGTCCATGGACTTTTTTCGCTTTATTGCTGACAGAATGGTGTTTACCTGCAACATTAATACAAGTGGCACGTTAGAAAAAACTGTTACCAAGTACTGCATTGAGTAGACAGTTAAAACAGTTATGTGATGAAGAGATGAGCCTCATTCTTTGATAAGAAAAGTATGCATCTATAAAGAACGGACACCTTATTTTGAGTTAGTGTTGCCGTGTCGGAAACATGTCCGTACCTGACACGCATATGACACAATATGATACATGCTCGACTCGACACATGTCCATGAGTTTCAAAATTTAAAATGATTTTTTGAAAACTTTGACAGAGCAAAAAATAGAAAAGATTGACACATATGACACATGTCATAAATAGATATTGTAATTTTTGAAGATTTATGAATCTTTAATTGTTTCTTCATTTCTTGTTTATGTCCGTGTTTGTATCTATGCTTCATAGGACATGCACATCACTGCTTCTCTATAGTATTTATGTTTCATAGAGCTGAAGAATTATTAACTAAGGTGGCCTGTGGCCACGTCGTTCTGCAGTTAATCTATAATCCATTCACTGGAAATATGAGCCATCATGATATGATTATATCATTAAATCCTCATTAAGAAAAATCATTAAAATTTAAAACACCAAAAACCAAATTGGTAAGAGGCGTACCGTCGGGAGGCGGCTGCTAACATTGCTGAGCTTCGAGTTGATGCCACCAAAAGTTGAACGCTGGAGGACAAGTGCACCAAGTGTCGCTTGTGCATGTGAAATAACGTTATCCATCTGCAACACAGGTATTAGCAGAAGAACTCTAAACACAACAAGCTAAGCTTTTTTGAGATACAGAGAAAAAGGATTTCAGTGAAGATTTTAAAAATAAAAATAAAATAAAAAGTCACTAGTTTTTTGTGTGCCCCAAGTAACATTCTTTTAGAACCCTCTTTAAATTTATGAGTAAATTAATGATTTGGTCCCGGAAGATGATAAATTTCTCAATTTAGTTCTTGAAAGATGAAATTATAAGATTTAGTCCTTGAAAAATACAATTACAATCAATTTGGTCCTTTTGTATAACTATTAATTTGAATTTAACAGTTAATATATTTTTTAACATCAATTTTTAAGTATGATGTCAATAAAATTTAGAGCCACATCAGATTTGTCGTTAAATTTTAGTTAGTATCTTTAACAAAAGGACAAAATTGATTGTAATAAAAAAAAAAACTACCATCTTGAAGGGACTAAATCATTAATTTACTATAAAATCAATCACCAAAAAATTGTAGAAATCCCTCTCCCTAATGGAGAATAGGCTACTACAGCAGACACACAACAAAAAAAAAACACGAAAACACAAAGAACCTCAAAAAGTCAACATACACATAAGGACACCTAGCTTTCGAGATGCCACACTCTCCCCCATACCATATCTCTAATATTTTCCTTGCCTTGCCCGACCTAGAACAGCATATCTATACCAAAACAATCCTTAGACTCTGTCACACTCCCACAACCTTGAGTGTTAGAGGCCGTTACACATTTCTTTTCATTCTCTCCCCTCTCCAGCATTGCCCAGCTCAGCACCTTGCCTCCCCTGGTTTTGTCTTATATCATGAGTTCAGATCCACCTAGTAAAGTCATAAATCATTCCCTCTATTCTTCTTTTATATATTTGAAATTCAGCAGGTCTAACACATTCTAAGTAGGATATTCATGCTAGGATATGAAAGACCATCCGATATAGTCCCTTCCGCTTGTTTGTGTTGTTTCATATGTTACACGACATACACAGATTAAAATTAATAGCACATTCGCCACAAAGATTTCACGAGCTAGATTCATATTATCTCCTTCAACTAATTGTAAATATAATTTTCTCCTTTTGACTATGTGACAAAAAAGTTGAAAATCCTATAATCCGGGGAAAGGGAAGACCAAAGAAAACTATCCAAGAAACTATCCGGAAAGATTTATCTTTCAACAACCTAACGGTTGACATGTGCAAGGATAGAACGCGTTGGCGTCAGTTGATCCATATAGCCACCCTACCTAATGGGAAAAGGCTTTGGTTGTTGTTGTTGTTGACTATGTGACAAAAAGGGGTTAAAGACTACAGGCACCAGGGCCTTGCATGAGTTCAATTTCACTTAGTACCTGGCAACTTTTGCGTAAGCCATATGCTTTCCTAACTGCTAACCGCCAAAAATACAATTAACCAGTCCTTACAAGAAGAATCATAAATCTTTTAAAATGGGAGGGAAAAAAATCTGTAATAAAACTTTGGTGTTTTGGAGGGTGGAATAGTGGGGAAAAGTTTCATTTGAAGAGAAAGATCACTCGGCAACTCTCACATATGATACTCAAGAAAGTCTTGCTATACTAAAAGTACTTTTAATATACTATTTCGCCATCTAACCATCAAAAGAACCAGATTTTTATTTAATGGGTCTTGAAAACAAAGTAGTTCTGATCTAACTCTCAAAATTACAAGATTAATCTTTATAACCTACAGGACAGATCAACAAACCAGTTACTCTTACACATGATCCCTGTTAAATCGCAAGGCCAGCTCACCAGCTGGAAAACAAAAATTAAGAAAAGAGAAAGAGACACAATCCAAAACACAGAATTTTATCATCAAAAAAGAAAAACCCAATATTTTATAAGGCATTCTACTGAGAAAACCTAATCAAGAAACAAGAAAATTCCATATAACATCAGAAAAGCATATGGCAGACCTGTCCTGTACTTCTGCTGATAGATGCGTGCTCTTTTAGGAGTGCTTGTTCTGCAGAACCTACACCCTCTTCCAAGTCCAATCTTGTCCTATCAAACTCTTTAAAATCCTCAAGGAGTGAAGCATGTTCTTGCTTAGCTCTAAGGCTAGACCGGAGACGATGAAACTCCTGCACTTCAATCACATGTAACACAAGGTTAGGTATCTGGCAGGTCTGAAAGGAAGCTCAATTAAGAACTTCTAAGCTTAAATTAAAAATTAAAAATGAATGATAAAATAAAGCCAACACACACACACACACACAAAAAGCAGAAAGAACAATAATGATGAGACTGGATGTATACAATCTATAAGTGAAAAGAAAAAATAACGATAATAATAACAATGATGACAAGAAGAAGAAGATGAGTTACAAAATCTCTATAAACAATCCCAAATCACAAGCCCTCCTCCCCCACACTCATTCCTCACTCCCAAAGAAAAATGATGGGGGCTAAAAGATGAACTGATACTCGTATCTTTGTACTATTGGACTAGATTTATATGAAAAAACTTTTAAAAAAGTTTAAGACCAAGTATTGAGGTGTTTTCATTCTTTTACACGGGTAAGAATGAATTCTTTGCACCAAGTTCCATGTTAAATCAGTTCCTTACTTGCATTTGTACTCCACTTAAGCAATTAAAATTCACAAGTCAAAAACACCACAAAAGGTATAATAACTTCAGCTAAAATGTATAAAACCTCCCTGAACTTTAGTAATTGTGCAAAAAACCCCCCATGAACTTTGAAAAGTAACAAAAGGCCACTTGAACTTTTGATTTTGTGCAACAACCATTTTTGTTAAAATTTCATTGGAAAGATCAAGAAATTTTTAGCTTTTTGACTCCTATTAATTACAACAATAGTTAATTTTAATTTTGGATTAAGGCAAAACACCCTTTCGTGCCCCTAACGTTTGCAGTGATTTTCAGTTATGCCCCTAATGTTTCATTTGTGTCAGTTGTGCCCCCAATGTGAAACGTTAGTTTCAATTATGCCCTCAATTTCAACCATCTACAAAAAAAAAACACCATTTCGCACGATTTGAGCTCGGTTTTGATCAGATTTCATATGGATTTTAATTTTCGAACATCACAAACTTGATTCCTTGGATCAATTTCAAAGATTAAGCTTAAAATAGCCCCAAATCCGAAGAAAATCGGACCCGATGAACCCCAAAAAGGACCAAAACGAAGCATTTTTCTCAAAATTTCCATGTGCAAAATGATCCTTAGGAGCCGAAAATGAGTATCTATAAACTCATTTTCAAAACAAATTGAAATAAACAAGGATCGAAGCTCAAAAGTTCCGAAAAACGGTACACTAACGAGGGTGTGGGCATAATTGAAACTAACGTTTCATATTGGGGGCACAACTGACATAAATGAAACGTTAGGGGCATAACTAAAAATCACCGCAAACGTTAGGGGCACGAAAGGGTGTTTTGCCTTGGATTAATATAAAATACAACAAGAATCAAAAAGTTACTAAAGAAAAGAACTTTATTTTTTGATTGAAAATCTTAACAAAAAGGGGTCTTTTGCACAAAATCAAAAGTTAAGGGAATCTTCTGTCACTTTTCAAAGTTCAGGGGATTTTTTTGCATAGTAACTAAAGTTTATGTGAGTTTTGCGCATTTTAGCCAATAACTTTCAACAAGCTAAAACTAGATTACCTGGGTGAGATCTTGAAGAATCTCTTGGTGTCTAGTCAAGGTATGAGAAACCATTTCTGACCCACCAGAAGATACCCAAGCTTGCATTTGTGAGTTTACTTGTTGTAGCTGTTTTAGTAACCGTTCAATCCATGACTCCAGATCACTCTCTGCAGTGTCAGCTTTTGTGGAAACTTTAGCAGAAACCAACTTACGGTAGGAGCTCATCTGCTCATCCAACTGAGCTTCGAGTTTTCTCGCCTGCAAAAAAGATTGAATAAAGACCAAATTCTGTCATCAATTATGAGTTTATGAAATCAAAATATGTGTAAACAATATAACTTTTAACCACAATGACCAAGAACAACTTTAATGAATGCAACCTTATCAAGATATTCAAAGTAGCAAATTCCAAGAAAACCTTTTCATTATTCTGCATATATATTAAGATGATATTCAAAGAACATACTATTATTATCTTCTTGTGATCAGGAAAAAAAAATAAGGTTTAAAACAGCCTCATTGCCAATCTAAATTATCACTCTATATCAAGATCACCATCCAAAGAAGCACATTCCAGAAGAAAATCATGCACCCTCTATCATGTCTGTGTTAAATCTAGGAACAAAACCGGTCAAACCATTTCAAATCTCCACAACTCACACACTTATGATATATAACAATAAAAATAAGCCAAAATGCAGAAATTATTGCTAAGAAGCAAGCTTAGCCCAACCAAAATGGAGCACGATCCACCACCAGAACAAGCCTTTCAATTTAAAGTTTTCCGTTATCACCCAGAAATAGTTTTCCCCAATTGAAGAATTGTAATTCTGAAAACCAAACCAAGATCTACGCAAAAGGGTACAAGCTGATCTTACGGAACCCCCATCACCGACAACTCAAAAGAATCTTATAATTAAAAGAAGAAAAACAAAACAACAAGAAAAGATAGAATTGCGAGTATTCAGATCATTTTCTTTAATTTCAATCTAAGAAAAAAAAGATAGAATCTGAAGGTGAAGAAATGATGAACCTGCTTGCGAAGGGCATCCCATGAACTTGGCACCTCCATGGATGGATAATAAAAAAAAAAAATGAATAGAGAAAAAAAACCGAAACTTTGGGATTTCGCGAGTCTCTTGAATGTGTTAATGTTGATTTCTGCTTCTGGGGGTAGCGATTAGGGAGCCGTTTGGCGAAGATGAAAGATTGAAAGGTCGTCTGCTCCCACAAAGAAGACGACCTTGCGGTTCCTTCCTCTGTTTTTTTCCCTTTTTAATATTTTTCCATTAAAAAATTAAAAGACAAAAGACAAAATTAATACATAAACTTGGGAGTATTAACCATTTGGTCCTTATAACTTATTTAAATTTTTAATTTAGTCTCTATAGTAATATTGTTTTAATTTGATTTTTGATATATAAATGTCTAATATTAACTTTTTTCAATCTTCTTTTGGCCTGAATATTTTTTAATCTGTAATATTGATATTAATATATAATAAATTATTTTTAGATGAAAACTCTATTTTGGTCCCTAATGTTTACACGAAGTTTTGTTTTGGTCTCTAAAGTTTGTAAAAATTATCACGTAATTAAGAATTATGTACTAAAGTTTGAAAATTGGTCCAAAAAATATTAAAGTTTAAATATAACAAAAGGATAAGGACTAGTTTAAAAAATTTAAAATTATAGGGACTAAATGAAAGATTTAAGTAAAAAGAGGAGCAAATAGTGAATTTTCCCATAAAATTTTGAGTTGCTTGCATCTTAATGCACAAAATTGAGATCCAACTTTGGTGGGGAAAGATGTTTTTGGTTTTGTCCCAACAAATTGGCTACTTTAATATTGGTCTTACTCTTACTTTAACCCATTAATTATTGTTTTCAATAATTGAATATCATTAACAAATCATTAAAAAAAAATAAGTTAGCTCATTACAATCCCATAAAATGTCTAGTATTTGTTACCTATGGTTTCATTTTCTTTTCTAACATGAAAAGTTAAGTAATGTCTCACTTTTTACTAATTAAATGTTACAATGTTGTTAATTAAGTTGTACAAATTTAAGAGATAAAATATATAGTTTTACTTGTATAAAATTAACTCTATTGATAAAATAGACAAATACAAAAACATTCAATTATTTACAACAATATTTAATAAAATATTGCATAATAAATTATAAAATATAAATTAACAATCTCACCCTCACTTTCCAAACTTTTAATTGGAAAAGCCTTGAAAATTAACTATGCATCAAGCCATACTCTCTAACCATATTTCTCTATTTGATAGTGTATTCTCACTGTTTCCAGTTTTAAATTTTACTGATAATTAAAATATGTTTGGTATAATTTTTTTAAACCTCTTCATTAAGGGTGTATATGGTCGCGTCAGGTAGGGGTGTTCGTCGGGCGGTTTGGGCGGTTTGAAAGGATTTTTCAAACCAAATCAATGATTAAATTTCATTCATCAAACCAAACCAAACCAAACCAATAAAAAGTGGTTTGGGCGGTTCGGTTTGAGCGGTTTGAAGGTAATTTATTGTTAATTTTGCCACTAATATACTAATAAAAAAAAATATACAGTTATTCTCATAACTTACTAAAACACTAATAAGAAAATAAATATTATTCCTATATATAGTATAGAAGATTTTTTATAAATAATTAATTGAAATTAAAATTGTAGTTTACTAATATATATTTCTTCCTCTAACTTAATATCACAATAAGTTCTTCAAATAT
>QANZ01037258.1:34261-45365 GCA_003254925.1 Chamaecrista fasciculata | reverse complement strand
TTTATATTTAATTTTTTATTTTAAAAAATAAATTTAAAATGTAAATAAATAATAATTTCATTTAATTATATTAGTTGGCGGATAATGGATATCAGGTACCCGATATATCCGATTTATAAAATAGGATATCCTATCCTATATTTATATTTTTTCGGATATTTTGGGTATTTGTCGGATATCGGATAGGGTGCGGATACGGATATTAATTTATCGGATACGGATAGGGTACGAATATTGGATAGGATAAACGGATACGGATAGTGACAAAACCACCAGATACCCTATCCGTTGCCATCCATAGTTTTGGCCGACCCCGTTTGGTTAAAACCAGGTCAAGCCGGACAAAATTTATTTTCTTAAAAAAAATTCCATAAATTTAATTTAGATTATTTTCTATATTTTTTAACTTATATAAATTGATAAAATAATGAAATAAACATGATTTTAATGATGTTTATGTTAATAAAAGTATTTAATTTAATTTTTAAGTGTATCTAAAAATGTTGATAAAAATATTTAATTTAATTTTTAAGTAACAGAATATCAATTTAATTGAGATTAAATTTACATTTTATGTATTTTTAATATGAAATTAATAAAAGATTATAATACATACATAGTTTATATAGTTTATATAATAAAAGCAATATTTTATAGTAAAAAAATACAAATATATATAGTAAAAATATTTAATAAAAATAATAAAATAATAAAAGAGTGTACTCCGGACCAAGCCAGGTCTAGAGAGCTCGAACCTTGGACTCGACCCAATTCGATTTTTGACCTGGTCCAATTTAGTTTTTAGACTGATTTGGACTGAGTTGTTTAGATTAACCAAGTACATGTTCACCCCTACTCTTCATGAACGTTTCTTGTCTAACTCTACACAAAAATAAATTCTTTAAATATATTAGGGTAAATTACACAAAAGGGCCCTGTGGTTTGACCTATTTTCAGATAGGGTCCTTGTGGTTTAAAAAGTGTCAAAATGGGGGCTTGTAGTTTCCTCTGTTAGCAAATAGGGTCCTAGGTGATTTTTTCCATCCAAATTAATGGAGCCAAGTTAGAATGAATTTTAAGGTGGACTGTTTTGTAATTTGAGCGTTTTTTAATTAAAATAAACTAAAAAAGGATCATTTTGCAATTTGAACCAAAATGCAATAATAAGAGTAAAGCAACAAACACGATCTTCCATCTTTCATTTCCTTCTTCTTTTAGGGTTTTTCATCATTCTCCCACTACCCATTCACAAAATTTATCACTACAAATTTATGCATTTCTCCCTTAGCGATTCCTTTCTTTATGAACTCCACATCCTTGTGAATCACCTGAGTGAACTGGCTGAAATTCCCCGTATCTGCTGGCTTCTCGACGACGACGACGTCGTTCTGGTGGCCCGAGCTGACGGCAGCGCGGATATGGGCGCCGACCACGACGATGCTATCGTCGTCGCCATTAGCGAAGGGAAGGAAATAGAAACGGAGCTTCTAGTATGGGAAATTGAAATAGCTACTACTGAAGACTCTAGCAAAATTAAATTGGTAGAAATTTGAAAAGCTTGTGTAGGTTTGATTAAGTTGAAAAAAAAATGCATAGATTTGTAGTGATAAATTTTGTAAATGGTTGTGGGAGAAGGCACTAGATCCTCTGCTAGACCTTTTCTCTGCCATCTCTGCAGTACTGAAAATATATGTCATTCATGATATCCAAGGGTCTAGCTCCTGCCACGTGTTCTACCTTTGTTCTATGCGTTTGTAGTGGATTTTTTCACTCAAAATTGAAATTCTGCACGCTGCGTTTCAAACTCCCTCTTTTTCTATATATTTTTTCTGGCCCGCTTTCATCCCTCCCGCCTCCGTTCTTGTAATTTGTTTCCCGCGCTTTCATTCCTTGCATTCAACGTCGATTCAGATTTCATTTCGTCCGCCTCTGTCATTGTCGATTTAGATTTCAGTCTCTGATGCCGCCATTGTATATTCAGTTTTTAGTCTCCGCCTTCGTCATTCCGTTAATGTCGATTCACCTTTCATTTCGTCCGCCTCCGTCATTGTTGATTTAGTTTTCAATCTCCGGTGCTGCTATTGTAGATTCAGTTTTCAGTCTTCGTCATTCTTTCATTGTACATCCGTCCACCTCTGCCATTGAATCTTCATTCAACTCTTCCTCTATTATAGTTTCCTCCCTCACTAGTTGTGACTTTGTTAGGGTTGGTTATTTCATTCCTTCTAAATATGGGTTTTTTTCTGTTATTAAATGATAATATAATGTCATATAAATGACGCATCCTGCACAAATAACACACAACATAGTAGAGATTGTTATTTTCATCATGGTTCAATATTTTTGTATGTTTTACTAGCAATTAATGGCTTCTTGGAGTGTTCTTAATGTGATATTTACATATATTTGAAAGCTAAGCAAACAACTTGATCTCGTGTTTCTTTTCCTTGTTGGAGCAAAGACAATGCATCATACTGAAGATTTTTTTGTGATGAATCTAAATCCCAAATAATAGAATCTTATTGGTATTTATATTACTTTGGTTATTGTTGGTAGTGTAATGATTTATTTGTAGTTTAAAGTTTAAAATTGTATTAGTTTTGTAGGGAAGTAGAAGCATCAATGGAGAATGATTGGAGGCTGAAAGTTGGAATGGAATTTGATAGTTTCGAGAGTGCCTGGAAATCTTGGTCTGATTATGCTGGTAAAGTGGGTTTTGGGGTTAGGAAAGATTATAGTAATAAGAGCAAGAAAGATAAGACAATTATCACTTCATGTAGATTTTTTTTTCTAAAGAAGGATTAAGGGGAAAGGACAAGAGGGATCATTTAACTACTAATCCTCAAGTAGAGACTAGAACAAATTGCATGACAAGAATATACTTGAAGCTTGTTAATGGAAAGTTGAAAGTTCAAGAGTTGATTGAAGATCACAATCATATCACAATCATTATGATTTCAGTGGTTATTTCATACATTCTTAGAATCACATAATCAAAAAAAGCCTCAGACCGTCTTTACTGATCAGGACCAAGCAACGGCTAAAGCTCTACATGAGGTAATGCCTGAGACATCCCACCTCTTATGCACTTGGCATCTGAATCAAAATTGCATCAAACACTTAGGCCCCTACTTGAAGGATGATTCTCACCTTTTAAAGGACTTTGAACTATGTATGTGTCATTATGAGCAAGAGACTGAGTTTGAAGCTGCTTGGAGTCGATTATTATCGGATTATAATCTTCAAGAAAACACATGGTATACAGAAGAGGATTGGGCCAAAGACGAGAAGGCGCATGAAGAATTGGGTTGAGCAACAGAAAAAAAACTAAGAGAAAGAGTTCTAGATCTATATCACAACCAACAGTCATAGCATCCTAAAGTGAACAGTCAATGGTATTTAATTTAATGCAGTTTACATCAAAGATATTTAGTCATAGATTTGATGTGCCTCAACTATTTATGTAGCATATTGCAGCTTCAATTCAATTACAATATAATAATGTTGATAAAGATGACCAACAGTTTAGTTTTACAAGACTTCTTATGGTAAGATTTCTCATAAGTCTATTATTTAGTATACCTTCTATGATATTGACTTAAGTTTTGTTATTTGGATAGGGACTTGATCAAGTGGACTCTCTTGGATCTCTTGGAGGATAGGAGTTTGGTTGTTGGATGATGAAAGCCTCTTTTTTTTTTTATGATAACAACTTTTTGATTGGTTGGATGCATTGCATTTGCTTCTTTTGTATTTGACATAGCATTTTCTTCTTTTATATTTAACATAGCATTTGCTTCTTTTGTATTTGACATAGCATTTGCTTCTTTTGTATTTGGCATAGCGTTTGCTTCTTTTGTATCAAGCAGAACAATTAAAAGCTAATTCAATGTATTCCAAATATCTCTTTTTATTGATAATGAAGAGCTAAGTACAATGCCAAGTACAATGTTTCTATACATTTTAAATACTCTTGCCTATGCAATTCTAACACATTGGGTTTACAACCTAGCTACAACAATCAAAATACAAGAGTTGTAATATAAATTTGCACTTTAATTGTTTTGATGTGCTTTAAAGTTCAACACTTCATTGATTCTAATTCTGCAATTCCAACCAAGAGTGACATGCTCCCCTCTAGAAAGCCAAATTCTGCAACTCTATCATATTCTTTCATTCTGCACTTCACTATCATGTTTCTTCTATTGTTGTCTCCCAAATATGATCAAAATACCAAGTGAGCAGAAAAATATCACCAAGTTTGCTTCCATCTTCTACCAAGCCTAAAAGGAAAGTCAAATTAAGAATATTGGATATGACACAAGTAGATTCTAATGTCTTAGAGTATGAAATCAAAGATTGAAAAATAGAAAACTTCTATTTATTTGTGCTCATATGATTTCTAAAACAGAAAAGTATTTTGGGCACTCTTAAAAAGATTAACTTACATATGAATTCATGTATCCAGCAACAAGTTGATTCAAAGTCATGCACCATTAACTTACTTTGCATTTTCCTTACAACAAACAGAAAAATGCAGCCTAAAATTGTTGTTTTATAATATATGTATATCATAACTGCTTCATTATATTGTTTGTGTTCTTTCTTGTACAAGAGCATCATAGGCAATGCTTTATCAAAGTAGCACCTTAATCCTTTCAAAATTTCTCGTATTGAATCAGCCACCCTGTATCAGGGAGATAAATTGTTTGCATCCTTCATCATTAGGTAACTGGAGTTCCAGAAGCAATATCACAGAATTACAAGTAAACACAAAAGAGGAAGAAATAACAAAAGGTAGATAGCCAGATAAGATACAGCAGGGTAGCCATTCATCAATTATATCTAAGAAAATCTTACATGTCATTCTTCTTTGATCTGTATTCAAGGTACTTTTTCAAAATCTCATCAACAGTAGGTGAATGAGGAAGTTTCACAAGCTGTAGGACAAAGATCAAAATATGATTGGGATCTCTTTAGTATTAAGATTGGACAATTATTTAATTGAACAAGAAAAATACAAATATTAGCCATTACATTAGAATTTGAAATGTTAAGCCATAATGAGAAGCTCAGGCCATCCTTCTTTGATATAAAAAGATAGGCCATTACATTAAAAGGTAAATATCACAAAAAAAAATGTCAAATAAATATAAAAAGATAGGCAGGAACTCCAAAAAAAAAAGTCAGATCAAGACAATCTCAATCTAAATTCATCCTAATATGTGAGTGAGAAGGAGGATAATACAAACCAGACCTCAGCTACTGAATCATTCTTTCACTTCTTCCCTTTAGACATTGCACCAAGTTTTGCAAATTAGACTGATACAACCATGTTTTAGCACCATGCATATTACACAGTCTAAGCTCTAATAAATCATGACTGATAATTTCATCCAAAGCTAAAATTTGAGAGGTCTAATTTTAAAGAAAATGGTGGCTAACATCTTAACCAGAAAAACAAAAAGCAAACTAGATTGATGATATACAATATAGTATTATAGACTAGAAAAGAATCTCAGAAAAGGAAAATGTAACATAAAATTCAATGAATACCATTAGTCCTGATTTCCTCTTTATCCACTTTGGCATCTACAAATCCAAAGAAAACATAAGATTATCAGTAAAAAGGGAAATCTCATTATGATCTTGTCAATGGTTCAGCAAAAAGAGAAGAATAAAGACTTGTTGCCTATATACTTCAATAAAAGAATAATGGAACTGAATCTAGATGGAGGAAGGATTATTTAATTAGTATTTACATTACAATTCTACTAACACAAGACGTTAAATACAACAATAATAGTTAAACTTGGTATATAGGAAGACGAGGTCAATTTGGGGGAAGAAAACGCCCATGAATGAATTTAACTAAAAAACTATTATTAGTTGTATCATTACTGTATCAAAGTAAAACAATCCCATAACTAACAAAAATTGATTGGAGGGCTGAACACTGATAGAACATGCAGAAAATAAAGCAATGAATGGACTAATAAAAATGGATAGATGGATGAAGGGTAACAGATCCCTAGGATGAACAGGGAAATTTATACCAAAAGAAATCCCAATTCGAGTAGGGAAATTACTCCTAGACCTGAGTCTACAATATTTAGCTTGCTTACAAAATAACAAAATGATCCCTTAAAACAGAAAGAGGGTACGCATGCCTATCCTAACTGTTGGGAAATCACAGAGGGAGCGCAGCGGAAGGGAAAAATAAAATTTTTTTCAGGGACTAAAACGTAATTAAAAACAAACTCTGTGATTCCTTCCAGGATCCACTAACTATGTTTATACCAGATTAGAAAAGATGTTTACCTAGTTTTGATCGGTGACTTATCGTATTCGCGAATTTGAGAAGTCCACAGAGTGTCCTTCCTCTACCAGTAATCCACACGAGCAGTTTGGCAGATGCCTAGGTGCTAGCCTCCTTCACTTCTTCCCAAGTGAATACGGGAACTCTATCTATGATTCTTGAATAATCAAGAACTGTTCTTGATTATCAAGATTGATTGGGAAGTACTAATATTATCAGGTGCAGGTCCAATTCTCTTTCTTCAAGAAAATCGACTCACTCTCATAATATTAGGACTAGGCGATTTTTCACTCTCTATAGATGCTCTAGGCGAAATTCTTGGTCTGACCAAGAATTGATCTGTGTTGTGAGTTATCTCTGAGATAGGCGCCTAGTGCCTCTATTTATAGTGTTCTCATTCCTAGTTTTAGGGAATCCTAATCCAATTAGGATATCTCTAAGATATGGGATATCTTTTAGATATCTCAAAATATCTTTTGATTTATAATATTAAACTTAATATTATAATTCAAAAATAAGGCCCAATTTCGAATTTGACCTATCCTAGATCAAATCTTGGATCAAATCTTAATTTGCTCAAATCCTATTGGTTGGAATGAGTCATGAGATTTTGATTTTATAATTTAAATATTACTTTAATAATTAAATATAAAAATCGACTTTAGCCTAGACCCAAACTCTAAAATGCAAGATCAAATCTTCCATCCCAAGAAAGGGGGTAGGCGAAATTCTCATGGAGTTTTTGGAGGAATTTTATAACAACCCAAACTCCTTAGGTAGTTATAACTAATTCCTAACAATTTTGAATAAAAGAATTACCTTAATATCTTTTAATTCAAATCCTATATCTTTTCCAAAAGATATTTATCTTATCTTTATTTAATTAATAAAAACAATTTCTATTAATAAAAACAAAGATAATGAGGCGCCACCCTCATCCTTTTATTTCCCAATTTTAGTGAATTTAATAAATCAATAATTCCCTAATTTTTAGGAAACTTATTTAATTTATTTATTCACTAATATTTTAATTGTAAAACTATTTAACAATTAATTTAAATTTAAATTTGTCCAACAAATTTAAAACCTTAATCATAGATATTTATTTAAGACAAGATTTAATGTCCTAAGACATTTAACTATGTCCTAAATTGTGTCACCTAAGTGACTCACGAATTAACCCTAATTCGTGTCCCAAAAATTAGCATCTTGATCCTGCTCATGTGTGACCCAGCAGGCCTCACGTGAAGTTGGCAGCAAATCATCTTTATGATTCACAAGTTGTGAGCGGACTCTAGCAAGCCATCACAACTACCCAAAACACGGGAGTTATCGCTTTAACGCTTTTAACGATTTAACCTAAATACCACCTTGTCATAATCCCTATTGTCTCACGATATTTTGGTCATGGATCAGGCACGGGAATGTCATCCAAAATCCAAACCACAACTTTCTCGATTTCCTGAGTTAGTCCCAATTCCCAGCGTGGCCACGCATTTCTTGGACAGACTCATCGAGGGCGCCAGTTAAATATCTCTCATCTTAAATGAGGGACAAAATCCCATCTTGGTCAACCACATTCCTTTGCACGGTAATCAACCAAACCCGTACCTAGCCTGTATGGCTACCCTGCTACGGGTAACGTTGGACTAGGCCAAAGTTTGACAACTACAATGCCGGAATAGTCAAGACCTCAGGTCTAAGGCTATCGTGACAGGTGTACAGGAGAGGCTCGCTTATGACTAAACCCATGCAGGACTCTCCGGGTCGGTCCAGTAATTTTGTAACCCTTACAAAATTCCACCATGGCTCTCGAGAAGCATCTAGTGCATGTATCTCTATACACCGAGGTCATGCTGGTCTTAGTTCATTTACGTTCCCACGTGAATGATCGACCAGGGACAGTTTTAGATTAATTATCTTATAATTAATCAAGGACGCCTATCATAGTAAACATGCTAATAATATGATAACAACATAATTTATCTCTATAAATTAATCAAAAATACATATGTTCAAATAACACATAAATAAAATGATTGGCCCTAGGGCACAATCTCCATCACTAACGACCTGGGCCCCACCTACAAAAAGCAACGCACTAATTCATCCCAAATGGTAATCCTTCAACCTTTGCGATGCCTGCTTCACATGCTTCCCCTGCCCTTCGTTAGCTGAAGTGTCTTCAACTTCCATGTCATCTGTCATCTCAACTCCAGGTGTCGTGATATTTCCAGCTGTAATTGTATCAATACCGCCTCCTTTAAAGACGACCTTGTCCTCAAGGTCCAAAGATGGAAAAGCTTTCTTCAGGGCAGCCCACGATTCCCAATTGGCCTCTTCACGAGGACGACCCAACCATTCCACGAGTACCTGCGGCTCCCTGGTTCCCTCAACAACTCGGTGATCGACGATAGCCGTCGGTGGTGGTGGCGAATCAGAGGCCAATGCTAGAATTGTTGGTGACGTCACCGGTAACTCCCCATGAAAAGCTTTGAGCAAAGAAACATGAAAAACAGGATGGATTTTGCTTTCTGCAGGCAATTCCAGACGATACGCTACCTTCCCCAAACGTTCCATAATGCAAAAAGGCCCATAGTAACGCTTGCTTAGTTTGAAGTTGTGGCAAAGCGCGACGGAGGACTGACGGTAATGATGGAATTTGACCAAGACCAAATCGCCGACAGCGAATTCCCGATCCAATCATTTTCGGTCAGCAAATTTCTTCATTCGCAATTGTGTTTGTTCCAGATTGAGGCGCAAATGGTCCCGCAAAGCTTGTCGAGTAATTAACAGAGTATCCACCAAATCAACTTTCGAAGCCCCTTGAAAATAATCTAGAAACTTGGGAGCATTGAAACCGTAAAGGGCTTGATATGGGGTCATCTCTGCAATGGAATGATAGGAAGAGTTGTACCAAAACTCATCCATAGCAAGATACTCATGCCAACGGGAAGGATGATCCGCCGTAAAGGACCGGAGATATTGTTCGAGGCATCGATTAATAACTTCCGTCTGTCTGTCGGTCTGGGGGTGATAGGCGGTACTGTAATGCAGTTGAATGTGTTGCATCACTCCTCACCAAAAAGCACTGAAAAAGATGGGATCCCGGTCCGATACTATGTGTTTGGGGAAACCATGGAGCTTAACCATATTTGTGACAAAGGCATCAGCTACTGTACGAGCTCTGTAATGAGGACGAACACCCACAAAGTGAGACCCTTTCGTAAAAAGGTCCACTACTACTAGGATTGCTGTGAACCCATGTGATTGGGGAAGGCCCACAATGAAGTCCATGCTGACTTCTTCCCACGGCATAGTTGGGATGGGGAGGGGTTGCAAAAGGCCCGATGGCTTAGTAGTGGGATATTTGGTGTGTTGACAAACAATGCAATTTTTGACATACTCTTGGGCCTCTATGCGCATGTTAGCCCAATAAAAAACCTCAAAAAGGCTTTGGTATGTTTTAACCACACCCTCATGGCCTCCCACACATGATCCATGATAATATTCTAAAATGGCCTTTTTTAATTCATCATCCCCAAGAACAAATAGGCGACCTTCAAAAAGAAGAAGCTCATCTCGCACAGTAAAGCCATCAGGGAGGGAATCTTGCATGTGGGCGTTATGAAGTTCAAGGCAACGAGCATGTTGTGCATTGACAGCATGCAGGAGGTCCATGATGGTGTGTTGGGCTGCTGTAATAGCAAAGAAAAGGCCCTCTTATTCTGAATTATCATCTTCCTCACGTCTGGATAAGGCATCAACAACAACATTTGAAGCTCCTGCTCTGTAAACAATTTCATATTGAAAACCCAGAAGCTTAGCCAGATAGAATTGTTGATCCGGCGTTTGTATGACTTGATGCATCAATTCTCGTAAGCTATGATGATTTGTTTTGATTAGAAACTGTCACCCCAACAAGTAGTGACGCCATTTCATGACGGCTTGCGTGACAACATAGAGTTCGCAGACATACGTGGAGGCCATCATCAACTTGTGAGTGAGTTTGTTACTGAAAAACGCAACAGGATGGTTGTCTTGAGATAGCACAGCACCTACTGTTGGGAATTCTAGGCGCTTAACGCAGCGGAAGCAAATATAAAACTTAAAATTCAAAGCGCCAAGTCCTAAAATTCCCAAACGGATCTGCTAGTAGAATTTAAAACTTTTAAGATAGTGGTATACCTCACGAGTTTCAATCGGCTGGTTGTACAAGGCGTGTGCAAGGAGCCCACTCTCAGCGTTCTCCCTCTGCCGGTGATCCACACGAACAGTTTCTTGGGCACCAAGGTGCTAGCCTTCCGTTCTTTTCTCCAAAAGAACCAGGGACCAATCTACAGTGTATTTGAACTCAAGAACTCCTTCTTGATTCAAAATCCAAAAGTGGCGCAATGGAGAATTCCCCACAAGAACTCCTTCTTGTCTTTCCTTCTCACACAAACCCTAATTTTTGGTAACCTCAAATCGAATTGCCTAACTCCTTAGGCCAAGTCGATTTTACCCTCTCAACTCTTGAGAACCAAAAATTTCCTCACTTGGAAGCTAGGGTTTTGACGGAGGCGATTTTTCTATCTCTCTCAACAAGGAGGATGAAAATTGCACAAATATATTCTCTCTCTTATGCCCATAGGCGCCTAGCACCTTAAACATATATATATAATTATATTTAGAGCATTATTATAATTCTAAATTATAATAATATGGCTTCATGAATTTGAATTTCAAATTATAATATTACCATAATATTTAATTTAAATTCAAATCGTAATCTTAGAGAATCAA
>QANZ01037258.1:5587-29036 GCA_003254925.1 Chamaecrista fasciculata | reverse complement strand
TACTCCCTCCGTCCCTTTTTATCTGCTTTTTAAGGTTGTTGCACACAAACTAATATAATGATTAAATCACTAAAGTTAATGTAAAATCTAAAATAAAAAGACTATATTACCCTTATTAAATTAGACTTAATTATATCATCAATTTAATGCTCATATTTCAAAAATTAAATTCCTCCAACTAATTTAAATACTCTCACAATTTTTTTATGAAATCTACTCCAATTGATTACTACAGAACCCCAAAATAATTCTCTACCAAAAGTCAAATCGTCCATTATGACTATAATATTAAATAGGGATAAAATGGTAAAAAAGTTCATTGATGACCTCTTGATTTCATAACAAAGCAGATAAAAAGGGACAAAAAAAGTTCTGCAATGAAGTAAATAAAAAGGGACGGAGGGAGTACTAACTAATTATTCAGTTTAAAGAGTGATTACAGACAAATTTCTTTGGAGATACAACAAAATTTACATAATAATTTTCTTAATAGCTCATTTTGTCTCTCTTATGCTTTTATTAAAGCCACTTGTACTTAAATTCTTGCAATTTATACTTTCAGTTGATGATAGAATTGAAGTGAATCCGAGAGACCCAGTGACATTAACTCAAGGAAATTTTCCATCCTCCTAACAAACACATAAATGAAATTGAATTGATGAACAAAAATAAGCTAAACTTGTTGGATAGAATATATATATATTGTATTTATGGTACTGCACAATCCTTGATGGATCCAAAGCAGGGAGGGAGGCAACTAGAAATAATTGTTAATTATTTTAGTTCACTTCAGAGTTCAGAGGATGACTTTAAAACTCTTTGGAGTTAGTAAACAATTAAAAGCACTAATCAGTGGGATATAAATATCTTAGCATTAAATGCACATAAGCATGTGAGAAAAAAAATAAAGCAAATAATAATAATAACAAAAGACAAAAGTATCATTTTCATCATCAAACTTTACATCATTTTTCAATTTCATCTTTAATATTTATTTACTGTCAATTTTATCTCTAAAATTTTATATTTTGGTCGATTTTATTTTTTATTAGTTTCTTTCAATAAATTAACAACAAACACTCTCTGTGTTTTTCAATCGACGTTAATATTTGAGTTTCTTCTTTTATCAATTTTATATTAAATATTATTAACCACATAGAATCTATAGTTAATATTTAACTAAAGTTAGAGCAAATGATAAAATCGATTAAAATATGAAACTTTGAAGATAAAATTAACAATAAACAAACATTAAGGACGAAATTGAAAATTAATATGAAATTTGAAGATAAAAAGAGTACTTTTCTCGAAAATAAACAAACCAAACCTTATTAAATAACTAATTAGCATTAATTCTTGCTTTATCTGCTTCCCCTGTTTCTTTAGAATCAATCTTGAGATTTCAAGCTTAAGATTAAGAAATATATAGATAATTAGATATATATATACTTACAGCTCTTGTGTCGGTGGCAACTGCAGTGACAACAAACATGAGATTGAAGCTGATAATGAACTCCAAAGCAAAAGCTTGGCCATATCCTCCTGAAGGAACTGTCACTCCTCCATCCATGAAGGGATGAAATATCCCTTTCAGGGCAAATGCTGCACATATTGACGCCAAAATTTGTGCAGCAATATACATAGGCACCTGCAAATTATTAAATTCACAACACTATTATTACATGTACATATATATGTGACATACACTATTATTACACTATTGTTTGACTGAGATATGAAAATAATTGTTTGATTGCATAGGTATAAAGTTGAAAGTTAATTTAAAAGAAATAGAACAATTATGTCTTAAACATTTATTCTATGATAGATTAAGAAAAAATAAAGTTAATATTTTTATTATTATAACTTTTGACTTAGTGATAAGAGCTCGAGCAAGTAAAAAAGTAATTACATGTTTCCATGGGAAGTGTTTTAATGCGGCGAAGGAGACGGTGACGGCGGGGTTGAGATGAGCGCCGGAGATGTGGCCGGTGGAGAGGATGACGATCATGACGGCGAGGCCGGTAGTGGTGGCGCAGCCTATGAGAGTCTCAGCGCCATTTGTCTTCTGGTTTACAATAGCAGCTGCTGTCCCAGCAAACATAAGAATGAGAGTGCCTATGAACTCAGCTCCTATCTGGTTTTTGAAATTAACCCATCATAGTTAACACATCAAAGAGTAATGGGTTAGCATTGAATTATCAATTCTATCATAAAAATCTCATTTTTTTTTCTCTTTCACTTCCTCTGTTTTCTCTGTTTTACAAACACATGAAGGAAGATAAAAGGTAAATAAATTGATTAAATTCTCTACAGTTCAAATTATGCTCTATTGCAGTTTAACTAATACTAAACTCTCAAAAGTATTATATTTCTCTGTTTTTGAAATCAACCCATCATAGTTAACACATCAAGGAGAAATGGATTAGCATTGGATTACCAATCCTATAAAAAAAATTCTCATATTTCCCCTCTTTCACTTTCTCTGTCTTTCTCTGTATAACTAACACATGAAGGAAGAAAAATGGTAATAGACAAATTCTCCACTGTTAATATTTATGGTCTATTGCAGTTTAATCATTACTAAACTCTCAAAAACATTACATTTCTCTGTTTTTTGAAATCAACCCAACAAAATTAACACATGAATGGTTGATTTCAAAAAATCTGATCCTTTTAAAGATTTTATACAATTGGTGTTTACCTTTTTTGCAAGAGGAACAGGAGGGGGTGGTAATGAGCAAGAGACTTTAGGCAAAGCTCCTTCTTCTACAGTCCATTCTTCAACACTAAAACACCTGCAACTCTTGAGCAGTGATTTCTTGCCAAAGCCATTATTATGATTCCCATGGTGGTTTCTCTCTGATCTGAACCCACCAAAGAGAGGAGCACCAGGAGTGCCTGGAGTTGCAGGTGTTGAAGGCACTGATGGAATTTCTTCATTGTCCATTATCTCCCCAAACCAAATCAAACAACAAAAGTAGAGAGATAGACAGAGAGATTAAATAAAAGGGCTTAATTGCAATTTAGGGACTATATATGTATGTGTATATGTATTAATGGGGTTGTTTCAAAGTTTGTGTATGTTTTTGTAGTGAGGGAGCTTGAGCTTGAACTGTGGTATATATAGTGGAGGAGGGTGTGGTTGACTTGGTGAACCCCAATGGAAGAGAGAGAGAGAGAGAAAAATAAAGAGAGAGAAAGAGAATTAGTGGCTGAGACTCAAAAGTTGAAACTAATGGTAGAGAGAGAGAGAGAGAATTGATGAAGAAGAAGATAGCTCATGTCAGTCATGACATTGAAAGTGGACAGTGGGACATTGTAGGGAGCCATGAATAAATAGAATATGGGACTTGAGTGAAATTAATAGGCTTTACAGTTTACAACATTAGGCAGCATCAATCATCCATCCATGGGTTTATTTGCATCTCTATCTCCTTGAATTGTAAGAAATTAAGCATTTAAGGGTTAAGTTAACCCGTGTGTTCTGAGAGTACTTGTTAAGAAGTAATAAATGCTATTAAAAATATAAAATATGAGATATAATCATTAGAATTATTAATGAGCCATGACTTACTTTTTGAATTTTTCATTGTATGACAAAATTTACCATATTCTCATGTGACTTTTTCTTTTTTATTTTAGATTTTTCATATCTATTAAAATCTATAATAATTTAGGCCAAAGTGCAACTTTGGTCCTATAACTTTGCTGCAGTTCCCAAATCAGTCCTATAACTTTTTTTGTCTTGAATTTGGTCCTGTAACTTTGCTCTAGTTCCCAAATCAGTCCTATATCTTTTTTTGTCTCAGTTTTCGTCCCATATGTTTTGAAAACCTCTCACCGATAGTCCTTCGTCTATTTTAAATTACAGTTTGGTCCTGAAAACTTGAAGTCTCTTTCACTTTAGTCCCTGACTATCAAAATGAAAGTGAAAGAGCATTTTTGAAGATTCGCAAACCTTATATCTTGGTCCCTAATACATGAATTCTTCAGGAAATGCAATAGAAATGCAAAAACAACACAAATTAAAGCAAATGACAGATGAACCAAAACTGAAATCGCAGAAAATTTAAAATCCACCGGAAAATGTAAGTAAATTGACGAGAAAGTCAAAAACTCATTCAAAAACCCCAATTCTCATCGAAATCTCTCTCAAATAATCGTCCTCAAATGCTTTAAGAAAGAATTTTTGAAAATCCAAACTTTTGAGGAGGGAGGTGATAGAAGATTCCCTTCCATTTGGTGATCCGAGAGAGAAGTTCTAAAATCCCTTACATTTCTTCTATCACCTCCCTCCACAAAAGTTTGGATTTTCGAAATTCTTTTTTAAAGCATCTGAGGGCGATTATTTGAGTGAGATTTCATTGAGAATTGAGGTTTTTGGATGAATTCTCGAGTTTCTCGGCGATTTTCGTATGTTTTCTAGTGAGTTTGGGGCATTTTTCGGTGGGTTTTAAATTTTCTGCGTTTTCAGTTTTGGTTCCTCTGTCATTTACTTTAATTTGTGTTGTTTTTGCAATTCTATTCCATTTCATGAAGAATTCATGTATTAGGGACTAAAATATAAGGTTTGCGAATCTTCAGGGATGCTCTTTCACTTTCATTTTGATAGTTAGGGACTAAAGTGAAAGAGACTTGAAGTTTTCAGGACTAAACTGTAACTTAAAATAAATAGAGGACTAACGGTGGGAGGTTTTCAAAACATATGGGACCAAAACTGAGACAAAAAAAAAGATATAGGATTGATTTGGGACCTGGAGCAAAGATACAGGACCAAATACGAGACAAAAAAAGTTATAGGACTGATTTGGGAACTGAAGCAAAGTTACAGGACCAAATTCGAGACAAAAAAAGTTATAGGACTAATTTGGGAACTGCAGCAAAGTTATAGGACCAAATTCGCACTTTGGCCAATAATTTGTTCTATTTTCTAAAAGGCCAAAGTCCTATTTTGGTCCCCCAGTTATGCTCAGTGTTCCAAATTGGTCCCTCAATTATTTTTCGTTCCATATTGGTCCCCCAGTTATGCAAAATTTGACAAAGTTGGTCCCTCTAACAGTTTCTATCCATTTTTCCGTTAAAAAAAAGATAAAATTGATTTTTAACTCTTAAAAGTTTAAATTTTTTACATTAAGGACCTTTTTCTCTAGAATAGAACCAAAATGTAAGAAAGAAGAAATACATAGGGGTTTTAGTTTATTTTACACGAAAAAAAACACAAAAAAACTGAATCGACGACGCTTTCATCACTTTCGCCATCGTTAAAGCTAGAAGAAGTAACAAAGGTGTGGCTACGAGGTGCAAGCAAACCAGAATGAAACTTCAATGGAGGAAGAACAGGAGAGATCAGACCATTGCTATTGTATATGATGGGAGATTTCGGGATCGAGAATTTCTCCGTTAAAGGAGATCGAATTCGAGGTTCTTCTATTACTCCTACTTCTTCTTCTTTTCCCTGTGGGCACTAAATAAAAACGAATCTACTTCAAAAGCCACTCAAACAATATTTGATACTCTGTATATCATTGATCACAAATCTTCAAAAAAAAAGTATTGGTGAGCAGAGGAGCGACGGTGGGGCAGAATCGACCCCGACGATAACCACATCGGAATCGACCTCAACCTCGTTGATGAGAGTGAGATTGGTGCCATTGACGACGCCGGCGAAGGAACTGAAGAGGAAGTCGAGTGCAGAGATTGGAGAAACGAACAAGACGAAGAAGAAGAAGAGAGAGGGGAAGAGTGAGATGAGCTCCCATAACGGCGAGATGCATTGTCGTCGTTGTCGCAGTCACCGTTACTGTCTCCGGTGTCGGCGAGAGGTTGAAAGGACCAGATGAAGAGAGAGATAGAGTGAGAGACAGAGATAGAGAAAAAGGGTTTTTTGTGTAAAATAAACTAAAACCCCCATGTATTCTTCTTTCTTACATTTTAGTTCTATTATAGAGAAAAAGGTTCTTAATGCAAAAAAAATTAATCTTTTAGGTGTTAAAAATCAATTTTATCTTTTTCCTTAACGGTAAAATGGATGGAAACTGTTAGAGGGACCAACTTTGTCAAATTTTGCATAAATGGGGGACCAATATGAAATGAAAAATAACTGAGGGACCAATTTGAAACACTGAGTATAACTGGGGGACCAAAATAGAACTTTGGCCTTTCTAAAATTAATAATTAAAAAATTTTAATAAATTTTGTCATCTCAATTAATGATATTAATAAACAACTATAAACCTCTAAAATAAAAGTTTTGTTAAGATCAATGATATTTTTGTTTATAAAGATTAATTTATTCTATTAAGATTAATGATATATTAGATATAAACCTTCAAAACGCACAATAAATTTTTAAAATAATAATTTTTTTATTTTATTTTATAGGTTTATATTTTGTTTATTAATATCATTTATTGAGATGTCAAAATTTATATAAAAAAAATTCAATTATTAATTTTAAAAAATAGAATAAATTATTATAAATTATAATAAATAGTGAAAAATTAAAATGAAAAAGAAAAAATTACATGAGAATAAGGATAATTTTGTCATACAAAGAAAAATTCAGAAAGTAAATTAATGCTCATTGATAATTTTGAATTCTGATTATTATATCTCATATTTTATATTTTCAAGAGCCTTTATTACTTCTTAATAAATGCTCTTAGGTACTCGTTAGTTTAACCATTTTTTTAATCGTTCCATGTCTTCAAAATTTGTGCAAATTAATTATTTATTGTTGTTGCATATTGTACACAAATCTCAATAGCATTTATTGATAAAGAGGCTCAACTTCTCACCAAAAAATGTTTAACTTTTTTTTTCCATAATAAAAAAGTTTAGGTAAGTTGGGTCTCGAGAGCTTACCAAAGTCAGAGCATGTCTCCAGATTCTATGAGCGCTTACAGAGGTACTTAGAGATCGCTTACCAACAAGGCTTTCACATCGGTAAAGGGATTCGAACTCACAACCTTGTAGGACTAGGTTATGAATTGATTCCTTACCAACTGAGTCAACATTTATTAGCAACTTTTTAAATTTTTAGATAATTAAGGGTCAGTTCGTTTTCGTTTTTTTTTAAATTTGTTTTGATTATAATCATAGTTTGATTATAATCAAAGTTGATTATTTTTGTAGTGGTGTTTGGATGATTGTTGATTATTTGGTGTGAAATTATTAAAATGGGTATGTAATGATTGTGGTAGGTAGATAAAAAGTAAGGAAATTGATAAATTGTATAGGGGTATAAATGGAAGAAAAAGTTGGAAAAAGTAAGATGTGATTTGATTATAATAAAAGTGTGTTTGGATGTGATTGTTGTTTGGAAAAAAATCAAAAATGTTACTGTTTGCCTTGAAAAGCGTGAAATCTTGATTATTTTTGTGTGCAAGTGGGGGGATGATTATCCAAATCGGTGCACCGTTTCATTTTTGCCTACGAAATGGTGCACCAAAAAGGACTAAAATGTCTTCTTGTTGCTCGACATTCGGTGCACCAGCGAAGAAATCGGTGCACTGATTCGCAGCAGATCATGAGAGAGAAAGTGTAGCGCTGGCGGACCCGAAATTTTCATTCATTTTGGCCTAATACTCAATTGGTGTATGTGAACAATTTGTGCACCAAATACTCAATCGGTCCACCGATTAGGTGGTGTAAATTCCTTATGTGAACAATCGGTGCACTAAAACCATATGATCTATGATCTATTTCACATCACCAGCTTCGAAAACCATAAACAGAGCAATTTCACTTTCTTATTTCACATCACCAGCTTCGAAAACCAAAACCATATGATCTATGATCTATTTCTCAAAATTTCTCAAAATTTCTTGTGATTTCGATTCAAATTCGTTTGATTTCGTTTTCGTTTTGACTGTGATTTCAATTATGGATTTTGAGAATTCGATTTTCGAAGAGGTCGACGGAGGAAATGAGAGAGTGAGGATGAGGATGAAGATGACGATCTGCAAAATTTCAATTTCAGTTCTAAATTATTTGGGCAAAATAACATTTTAGCCCAAACACAAAAATGGATATTTGCAAACTGACCCAATTTTGAAGTAAATGACAATTTTGCCCTTTGTGATTGGGGATTGATTGTATTAGAGTATAGGTAATTATAGGTTTATGTATAGGGGTATAAGTGTAATTGAGTGTGTTTGATTATTAAAAAATCATGATTATAATTGAATCAGGAAAAAAACGTAAACGAACATGTTTATTATGATTATAATCAAAACAGATTATAATCAAAACGGAAACGAAATGGACCTAAATATTACTCAATATATTTATCATCAATAACAGCCATCGTCATTCTTTTGCTGACTTGAAGACATCTCAAGAGATATAATAATTGCCTCAAGAATTTAAAGTTACTTTATACCCAAAATTAAAAATCAAACTCTCTTGCATTTGATATTTGGTTAATAGTAGACAAATTTTTACTATTTAACTAAACCCCATATATTGCAACCTTATGCATTGTCGCCCAACTATTATTTATTTTAGTGAGTCTTTTTAGGCTACTAACTAAGTTTTTTTTTTTTATATATAAACTAAGGGTATCCACCGTTAAGAACCACTAAATCATATAATACTTTTCATATCCAGAGATGGGATTCGAACCCTCAACTCTTGGTTAAGGAACCAAGTGAGGAACCACTAAGTCACACTCATGTGGTTAGGCTACTAACCAAGTTTAGTTAACACTAAGAGTAAATTAATAATTGTTTCCTTTAAAAATGACATATATCTCAATTTAGTTAAAA
The DNA here is from genome assembly GCA_003254925.1 of Chamaecrista fasciculata. Taxonomy (NCBI): domain Eukaryota; kingdom Viridiplantae; phylum Streptophyta; class Magnoliopsida; order Fabales; family Fabaceae; genus Chamaecrista; species Chamaecrista fasciculata. The sequence continues at coordinate 20,265 of QANZ01037258.1, read as the reverse complement.
AGATAAAATTATATGATTTAATATATAAAAGATACAATTACAATTAATATTTTTGTTAAAGATATCAATTGAAATTTACATAATAAATATAGTATGACTTTAAATTTTGTTAAATTTAATTATATAAATGATTTAGGTAATAAATCATGTTCGTTGTTAAATTTGTATTAATATTTTAACAAAGGATCAAATTAATTGTAATTACATATTTCAAAAATTAAATCTTATAATTTTATTTTTCAATAATTAAATTGAGACATTTATATCAATTTTCAAGAATCAAATTATTAATTTACTCTAATATATTAACTACTCTAGTGGGTATGTTTTAATTTTACATTTTACATTACTACTAATAAGGTTTAAATGAATAAAACTCACTTTAAAAATCCAATTAATATGAGTATATATATATAACAAAATTGAAAATTAAAATTTCAAGATATATTTATCTGTTTCGTTTCCTTGATTTGTAGCTATATATACGAGTCAAGAGTTACTTGTTAAAACTACTTCCCTAGGAGGAAATATAAGATATAGTTGGCAAATTTTGGATATAAGCCAATTTGTAACAACTAATAAGTAAGATATTTTTGTAAACCCACTTATATACTTGACAAAGAACAAATAATACGGTATGATAGGCTCATTTGTATACTAGTTTCACCTAGTTAAGTTGAGAGAATTTTTTAACGAAAGAGACTACATTCACAAAATTTTAAATCAAAAACTTTAATTAAACAAAATCAAGATTTATTTATCACTTAGACCAATACCTTATATTAATTCATTTGTATATATACATTCTAAGCTAACTGAGATAATATTTACCTTAAGAAGTATATATCAAACACCTTCAAATCTAAAATATTAAAATCAACAAGTTGATCGAAGTTTTTGGTTTTTTATAATGTTATGAATATGTCTATAATATTTTAATAAACAAACGAAACTTTTTGACTAAAAATTTAAAAAATATNCTCTCTCTCTCTCTCTCTCTCTCTCTCTCTCTCTCTCTCTCTCTCTCTCTCTCTATATATATATATATATATATATATTGTAAGTTTGTAACATACTAAAATGTATTTCGTTTTTCTCCAGTATATATATATATATACAAAATACTATAATACTAATTGCATCATGCATGATTGCATGGTAATTCTTAATTAATACATTCGTAATTGCTTCATTTTAAGAACCATTTTACTGTGAAATCCACATCGAGAGTCGAGACATCACATTAATATCATGAATTAATTCATGATGGATTGTGGAATAATTCTTGAATTTCAATATATATTGACGAAATTTATTTTTTTTCCAATACCAAAAAAATAAGAACTTGATTTTTGTTGATTAAAATTAGTAACGAACTTGATGAGATGCTAGAATTGAGTAAAATACAGAAACAGATTTTTCATCTTTAATTATAGTAGTCAAGACAATGAAGTTTCATATTTTTTTCGTCAAATAGTCATTTTGGTCCTTAATTTATAGGATAAGTTTCCTTTTGGTCCTAAAATAATTTTTTGTTCCGTTTTGATCCATAAACTTTCACATTTATTACGTTGGTTCCTAAAATTTGATTTTATCTAATTTTTAACGTTATTGGTAGTGCGTGAATAATTGAGATAAATTATTTTTCTCTCTCTTAAATATATGTGTCATAATAAGTTAGTTGGCATAGAGAAAGAGAAAAATTTTCACTCTTTAAAAGAAAAATCTTCACTCATAAAAAAACAACCACAAATTTATCTTTAACTTGTGATTAAAAATGAAAATTTTTCTTTTTTTCATTGTCAACTCACCTATTATGATATATATGGAGAGAAATGATCTATCTTAATTATCCAAGTTACCAATAACTGCAGAAATCTAACGAAATCACATTGTGGAGACTAAAATGAAACAAAAAATAATTTTAGAACCAAAATGAAACTTATCCTATAGCTTGAGGACCAAAATGAGGTTTTGACTTTTTAAAAATCCCATACTGACAATTGAAACAAATTGGTGGGTTAAATTATTGAATAAAGTAATAAACCATACTGCGAATTACGCAGAGAGGAGAATTAATTCATGTCTTTCTGCTATTCTTGCAACTTGCAAAAATTAAAGATGTATTTCCCTATGCAAAACAGAACTGTTTTTAATTGATACCCATACATTGTATTTATACTGTATGCTTTTTTGACCAATTGTATGATCTTTTACGCATAAAGAGCACCTACTATTTATAGTTAATTTAAAAAACCATATATAAATTTCCATTATGATATGATTATTATGATTATAATTTAGGACATTCTAAGTTCATCAAGGATGAAATTGAACCTTAGATGCCACTCAAAGTAGATGTATCTACATGCATGTCTGCTGATTACGGATATTTTGTTTATATATATATATATGATTTAAAAGTTAATATAAGGGATGTCTTCATTCAAAAAAAAAAAATAGAAGAAATATGCATATATTGATCAAAGCACTAAACTTTAAAAGAATCTCTTGTAATTAATTAAAGAATATATATAAATCTTGAACAAAATATAAAATATTCAAAAGTATATAATGTATAAAAATTGTCTCATATACACTATAGGATAATTCATATAAACATAAAAAGAGGAAATTGCATTTATCCACGGTGACCTGGGTGTTCAATTGTAATGTTCCCCCTAATCCAAGAAAAATAGAAATTAACTTCCTAATCTATTAATTTCATTGCAATGTCCTCTCAATAATTAGTAACACCGTTATCTTTTTATTATCTTTTAAGTCCTATGTGAGTTGCACATGTTTTATAAAATTATTAAATAATTTTGAATGACATAATTATCTTATATCTAACTAATTTTATAATTTAAAATGTCTTATATTTTAGATTTATAATTGAATATTGTAGTATTGGTAACCCTAATTAAAAAGATCAAAACCACATTCATCGATCTATTATGCTAAATCATTCTGGACTTTGTCATGAGAGAGTCTTCTGTAAACAAGAATCAATTTGAGAGTATCCCTTCTTAGAAGAAACATATCTAATCAAGTAAAAATAAACTAGTAAATTTAAAGAATAAAATATAATAAAAATAAAAAACTAAGCTTATAACAAGATTTGAAATTAAGATGTACGATATTTTTTAAATTATAAATTCAAATCATTATAAAGTAATTATGTCATTTGACCATTTTATGAACTATTTATATAATTTACAGGGACTTAAAAGATAAAAAGATAACAATGTTATTTACGGTTAGAGGAACATTGCTATGAAATGAATAGATCATTACTAAAAAACTGTCTTTTAGCGACAGTTAAGGTCTGGTGGTTAACTTAAACCGCCACTAAAGATGATATTTAGTGGTGGTTTAGCAGCCGCCAGACAAAAATAAATGCTTTTTTGCTTTTTATTTATCCTTTTAAAATATTGTGGCGGTTAGCAACCGCCACTAAAATTTTTAAATTATGAAATAGTGAATTATTATCTATAAAATATTTTGAAATTTAGTTTCATTTATGAAATCTAATGTTTATCATTGAGTATTACTTTGATTTATTGATTAATGTTTATCATTGAGTATTACTTTGATTTATTGATTATAAATTGGAGTAGTATACAAACAATATCATCCAAAACAAACAAAAACTTTGAAGGTCAAAACAAGAAACTATATGTAAAAAAAGAAGTAAATAACTTAGTGGCGGTTGTAAACTGCCACAATAGTGACAAACTTAGTGGCGGTTGTAAACTGCCACAAAAATTGGTCTTACTTGCAATTAACAACTGCCACAATTTTATGGCTTCCTTAATTAACCGCCACAAATATTATAAGGTAAAATTTTGTTTTTCCTACATTATTGTGGTGGTTTTAAACCGCAGGAAAATTTACTGGCGAGTGGCAACCACCACAAAGCATCCAAAAACAACCCATTTTCTCACTAATTTTGTAGCGGCTTAGAACCGCCACTAATAGAAATTTTTTGGCGGTTATTCAGAAACCGTCACTATATTATTATCAATGCCCTCTTTTGTGATGGTTTAACAATTGCCGGGAAATTTTTTTTCTGCCAGTTAAACCGCCACTAACACATCACTTTAACCGCCGCAAGAAAGACAATTTTTTCGTAGTGGATTAGGGGGTCAATCGCTATTTTTCATAGATTAAGAGGGATATTACAATTGAATACATAGTTTAGTGTGACTAAATGCAATTTCCCAATATAAAAATAATTCTAAATTAAAATATGAATAAATATAAATTAAAATGAAGAAATATACATTCAATAATTTAATTTTTCGTTATATTTAACATGCGTTCATATAGCTAAATTACAAAGTATAGTGAAAGTGCTAATTAAATTATTTTAAGAATCCTTATAATAAAATGGCCAAAGTCCTATTTTGATACCCCAGTTATGCTCAGTGTTCCAAATTGGTCCCCCATTTATTTTTCGTTCCATATTGGTCCCCCAGTTATGCAAAACTTGACAAAGTTGGTCCCTCTAACAGTTTCCATCCATTTTTCCGTTAAAATAAAAGATAAAATTGATTTTTAACTCCTAAAAGTTTAAATTTTTTGCATCAAGGACTTTTTTCTCTATAATAGAACCAAAATGTTAAGATGATAAAATAATTGGGGGTTAATGTTTATTTCACACAAAAAATCTTTCTATCTCTCTCTGCACTCACGCGGCACCACCCGCCGTCGCCGCCGTCAAATCTCACCTCTACAACCCCCACCGTCAAGCCTACCGCCCCCAATCTCACTACATCGTCGTCATCGCTCCAGTCTCAGTACAATTGTATCTCTAGTTTGAAGAAGAAAGGATACGAAGTCGAGATGTGAGATCGGGTTTGAAGAAGAAGAAAGGATTACCGGTTAAGAATCAGGTAGCAAATCAACAAGATGAGTAGATCCCACTCGCAACTTGTCTCTCTTACTCTTCCCCTTCCACCAAAACACGCATTTCCTCTTCAGCTCTTTCTACCCAGTCGTCGTCATTGTGGCTGATGCGGAAGCAATTGATGTTGCGATTGGAGCGATGACGACGACTGTAGTGAGATTGGGGGCGGTAGGCTTAACGGTTGGGGTTGTAGAGGTGAGATTTGACGGCACCGGCGGGGTTGCCGTTGGCGGCGGCGGTGGGTGGTGCAGCGTGAGTGCAGAGAGAGATTTTTTGTGTGAAATAAACATTAATCCCCAATTATTTTTTCATTTTAACATTTTGGTTCTATTATAGAGAAAAAGGTCCTTGATGCAAAAAATTTAAACTTTTAGGAGTTAAAAATCAATTTTATCTTTATTTTAACGGAAAAATGGATTGAAACTGTTAGAGGGACTAACTTTGTCAAGTTTTGCATAACTGGGGGACCAATATGGAACGAAAAATAACTAGGGGACCAATTTGGAACACTGAGAAAATAAGACTTTGGCCTAATAAAATAATGTTTCAATTTAGCACTTCAAATGGTATTATAATATATGCACTTGGTTGACGACTTTGTTTAAAGTGATAAACAAACTTATAAGTCTTGCTTTAATTAATTGATTAAATAACATGCTTCCCTAGTAATGAAAATAAAATGAAGAAGTAAAATTAAAATAATCTATCCATATATGATATATTATATATTATTGTTGTTTCTTTACTTTTCTACTATATTTTAATCTCTACCAGACGCATCCTTAGGCCTTTATTCTTTTGTTAATCTGAACTATTCTCTCCTACATCAATATTCTGAGTCGTCACCAACTTTAGCTAGACTGATGCATCAAAAGGAAAAAGGCATTAATTAATAAAAATAAAATATTCGAGTATATATTAAATTAATTATACATACATACATATATATATATATATATATATATGCAAGTTGGATAAACATCATTATTATAATATGTTAATACAAAGGGTAGATATATGGTTGTGAAAGTTTGTATGCAACTAAAATACACTGCTGCATGCATTTAAGAAATTAAAGCTTAGCTTGTGTAACATGCTGCTACAGAATATCTTCCACCGTATAGGTGTGATCAAGGTTGTCAAACTCGAGAGTTTAACCAAACTCGTGGAGGGGGTAAATTCGGATCGTAAACTCGCCGAGTTTACCTACATATGCAGAATAAAATTTACACATATATATCATTTTCTTTAAGTGTAAAATTAAATCAGAATACATTCATAAATCATATTACATACCCATCCCCTAGTCACAAACTCACATTCATCCATTCATAAATCATACATTAACATACCCAAACTCACATTCATACATTCAGACATTCACAAACTCACAGCCAATGAAATAACAAAGATAGATTAGGTTTATATTATTATTGACACATACCCAGCGACAGCAGCAGGGGAAGGCGTCGACGGCATCGACGGCGTCGTCGGAAGGTGTCGACGGCGCGGCAAGTTGCAGAAGGCAGAGCAAGTCGAAGAAGGGAGAAAATTTTGAAGGCAAGTCGCAAGAGGCAGAGCAAGTTGCAAGAGGCAGAAAAATTTGAGAAATTGTCGAAGATAGATTAGGTTTAGGGTAATTTTAAGTGTGGGCCGATTTTTTTATGCTTGGGTTGGTTTTTTTTGCTGAATGGGTTGGTTTTATTTGACAAAAACCGAAAAAAAAAATAAGGGAGTGAACTCGCCGAGTTTACTGCAAACTCGCGAGTTTACCGAATTTACGAGTTAATTAAAACTCGAGTTTGTTCCGAGTTTGAGCCGAGTTTACACGATTTTAGGGGGTAAACTCGGCGAGTTTACGAGTTAAAACTCGAGTTTGACAACAATGAGTGTGATATTAATTTGAGTTTTTTTATGAAGTTATAAATCAATCTATCCAGAAGTTTAAAGTTCATATTTTTCCAATAGAAAAGTTTGACCCCTCCCTATAATTTTTTAATTTTCTTTATTTGCAATTCGGGGCTTATATTCCATTTTAATGTGTCTCATATAGTCATATACATAATATGATATTTGAATATCGACTCGGACTTGCATGTATCAAAATCTGTTCTTATCTTTAAACTCTACGAATATCTTCTTTTGAAAAAAATTTAAAATAAATATTTTTTTATTAATACAAATATTTTTATCAATATTTTTGCTTTTCTAAGTATGCTAAACATAAAAAAGATTATAAATATAAATGTACTGTTAAATTACTTTAATATGTGCAAAATATTTAATATTTTATTATAACAATTTTTCATTTTCTCAAAAAATAAAAATTTAAATAATATATATATATACGGATCAAGTATAGGTTGGAAAATGGGTTGGATACTTTAATATTATTCATCTCCGGATTCTTGATATTGGACCCAAACTCACTAATTAATAAAATTTTGCGGTATCCACTAAATATAAATATTTTAATCATTCTAAATCATTCATAGATGTGGAGACATATTCAATCATGAAGGGTTATAGACTTATAGCTCTTTATTATATTTTTCTTTTAATCTATATTTATAGATCTCCATTATGTTTTTCTTTTAATTTTTAGTTATATCCATTTTTAAGCAATTGATGAAAGGATATATGCTCTTCCATCTAAAGGAGCAGAAACTAAAATAGTGGTGGGGAAGAAACATGCATGCACTAATCCGAATGCTTTCTAAAACCATCATAATAAACATATAAATTGTGAAACTTTAGGAATGCAATATTAGAACTTTCTTTTGTTAAAAGGGTCCATTTAGGGTTTCAAAAAGAATATTTCACCACTATACTTTGTTGTGTTGACAAATCAAACTCTCATAGTCATAAAAAGACACAATCAAGGAAGAACCTCTAATCATTGTGTATATGAAATAAAATAAAATGATGTGTACTCACAAATTAGAAATGGTGCATATATAGTACTTTGTCTTAAGCAAAGTGAATGAAGAAAATGGGATTCAATGAGATCTAATTTAATTTGAGTTCAAGAAATCTTTTCCTTAAATATATATAAATCATCGAAAAATAACTTAACATATATTTAAATATTTCACTAAATATTAATAAAATTTCACGTTGTTAATAGATAATTAAATTTTTTATAAAAGATATATCATAAATTCAAATTGGCTCATATGTATAAAAAAGACTTTGTTGATGATTATCAATTAAAGAATATTACATAATGAGAATACTACATGATTTTTTAAAAAAGGATCTCCTTAAATATTTCATATATTATTTGATAAGAGACTACTCTGCTAGAGATTTTATATTATTCAAATTTGGTAGAAAAACATGTATAATGAACGGTGAGAAGAGACCAAAAGGAAATAATGTATGGAACCTTACAATTTTAGCTAAGGGATAAAACATCAAATCATGTAGAGGAAGACCCTAAAAGTGTCTTCATATATATATATATATAAGGTAATGGAAGGAGTGAGAGTATAAGTGGCTCAATCTCTGTCTTTGATATGAACATTTGTGGTTGTCTTCATTCCTTGCTCCCAACCTTTTTGACTAGATATTGCCTTAATCATCTCTCTCACAACACTACTGTACTCATGTCATCTCAAAAGTTCACGTCCAAGTTATATCATGCTGCAATATATATATGCCTAACAATGACTAATACCATATATATATCTCTTGATTTTCAGTTTTCACTATGAATCTTTTATTATAATATATAGAATAATTATTGTGATAACTAGCTTGGTGACTCTATGTTTACATTTAGAAAGAAACAACAATTAGAACATTATATTACTTTCTTTCTACTTTCCTATATTAATTTAACCTAAACACCACATTTTAATCAATTATGCTATTAAACCTCAAAGTTAGACATTTATTGAAATAATTGTTGCCACATACACTAATGGAGTTTTTTTTTGTTTTGATATATACACTAATGGAGTTGAGTCTAAAGAAAGAGATTAGTAGCTTACAACTATAGTGAATCGATATCTAAGTTCTCAAATCTCAATTGAAAAAAAAAATGTCCATATTTAATGTTTGATAATATTTTAAGCATGATTGCTTCTTTTAAAAATAAGAAAAAACAATTGTTGCCACAATCATTCAATCAATATATAGAACATTAATTAGATTATTGCAAAAAGAAAACAACTTAAACATTAATTATATATAGTCAAGAATAATATCCTCCCATGAGGTTGATACATTAGGGGGAGGTAGCATGTGGACGAGTGAAATGTGTGAAAATCATTTTAGGCTCAGAATTGCTTTAAGAATTTAAAATTAATTAAATCACATAAATGAGTAATAAAAATTTAAAAGAATTTTCATTATATTTCTTGTGTGGATGTTAAGAGTAAGAGGTGGGTACTCCAAGCAAATTATGAAAGGAAAAAGGGTCAAAATGAGTTGGCATTTTGTATCATTTTGTCTTCCACTTAATCCAATCTGCATCAAATGGTCAACTTACTTCACACACACACACACATAGAATTCTGCCTCCACAAGTAATGTTATACAACGTTGTTTTAATTTATACCATTCCTTTTTCTCTTCTTTTCCCTCGATCTGTCATGCCTTCAATAATGTAATCACTTTAAATTGAACTGATTATGTTTGAATCTTAAAGCAGATTTGGTCCAATAATGTAATCAGGAAACAACATTGATTATATAATTTTATCATGTATATATGAAAACAATATATATATTTATGCACCAGTTCATTGTTGGTATTATTATAATTATAAATTATCAACCCACGTCCACTTTTTTCTCTCTCGTACATATATAATTTGTAGTGCTGAAATGAAGTTTTGAAACAAGAAGACATTAAATAGCTCTTCTCACGTTTCATCATATCTGTCAATATGGCCCATATGCGCCACTTTTCTAGTGTGTGTGTTTTATATTTTTGCTCTCTTGAAGGAAACTTCATTGTCATTTCATTTAATTATTAGTTTTACACTATAATATGGGTGTGATAAGACTTTATGCTTTTCACTCACTTGCACAAGAAGGGGTAAAATAGTAATTTTATAGAGTTTAATTTTCACTGTCATTTATTTTCTAAATTTTTATAAGAGTAAATTACACTTTGATACGTTGTCGTTTGACCACATTCTATTTTGGTATCCTGTGGTTTAAAACGTGACTTTGGTACCTTGAGGTATATACCGTTAAAATTTTGGTATCCTAAACAAATTTTTCGTTAGATTTAGACAGAATTTCATATGTGCATCACACATGCATCTCATATGTCTCACTTAAAACCAAGGTTATCAAAACCGGACCGGCCATTGAACCGGCCGAAGGAGGGGTTCAAGGTTCAATGGTTCAACCGAGGTCCAACCGGGGTCGGACCGTTGATAAATAAATAAATTAAAAATAATTAAAAAAACTTATATATGATAAAATTTTAATTCAAATATTCATAATTAGGTTACAAAATACAATTATAACATTAATATATTAATACAATTTTCATAAATTAACATGAATTTATATAGGGATAATCAATTTTCATAATGTTCAACAATATAATATCATCAAGTGACATTTTATGATCACTTTCTCTATCAAATTTTGGTTCATAATCAACATTCTCTAATATTTGACCCATAATTATAAAAAAAGACCAAAAAAATCAAAAAAAAAAAAATGAACCAGGACCGGTTCAACCGGTTTACCTCTGGTTCAGGCCGGTTCTCTGCCTAGCCGGTTATTAAACCGACTTGGACCGGCCTAATGGCCGGTTCAACCGGCCGGTCCGGTTTTAATAACTATGCTTAAAACTCGATTTTCTTTAATTTTTGGCCAAAATAAATATCAAACACAATCTAATTTCAAAAAACACCTCTAAAATCCGAGAAATTTGAGAGGTGTTTTTTGAAATCTAGATTGTGTTTGATCTTTATTTTGGTCAAAAATTAGAGAAAATCGAGTTTTAGTGATGCATGTCAAATGCACGTGCGAAATTCTATCTAAATCTAATGAAAAAAATGTTCAAGGTACCAAAGTATTAACGGTACATACCTCAAGTACCAAAGTGTCACATTTTAAATCACGGGGTACCAAAGTGGAATGTGGTCAAACTACAAAGTACCAAAGTGTAATATACCTTTTGTATATTGAGAAACAATTTATTTTATTATATATATATATATACACAAATTAAGTTCGAGATTATTCAATGTGAAGAATTAAAGTCGAAATCTTGGAGTCTTTATTAACTAAACAAAAATAAAAAGTAATGGTTCTGTATTTCTACACGTTCAATTCATTCATTCCCTTGATTGCTTTGCTCACTCAATTGTGATCCATGAAAGGATTCACAAAGAACAAAAAGTGTAATCACATGCCAACCCAACCATAAACATGACCTAATGAAGACTCATCAACAGTAGCAGCAGCACTCTCTCATTCCATCAAGGTTTAAAAGTTGTATTGGTCATTTCACCAATCAAAGTACTGGTTATATATGACTGAAGCAATTTGATTAGATCTAACTCTTATTATTTTATTTATTAAAATATATGACTGAAGCACTAATATAGCTAGTAACAACTTATTAGAATGAAAACACTTTAATTATTGCAAGCATGAATTCAAAGAAAGAGTTCAATTTCGAAAGAGTAATTATTTTATTAAATGATGAAAATCCCTTAAACTTATATATATTACTTAGCCTTGAATTCTTGATGTGTTGGACTTGTAATTGACAATTTATGATCTTTATTATTTGTCATCAATCCACCCAGTGGCGGAGGGAGGGGTCCCAAATTTGGTATAATACATTAAGTATATGCAATATGCCACAATGGTTAATGCCTCGTGACAACATCAATTTGAGATGATGGGAGAGAGGGTTTGAAACTCAGGTCCTTCAATTTTTTTCACAAGTGTATCTATTTTGTCCACTTTTTGAAAAATAAGACCAAATTCTATTTTAATCCCTAATTTTTACCTAAAGTTTTACTTTGATCCTTTATAATTTTTTGTTTCGTTTTGTTCCTTAATAATTTTTTGTTTTGTTTTGGTCCTCCATAATTTTTTGTTCTGTTTTGGTCCTTAATAATTTTTTGTTTTGTTTTGGTCCTTAATTTTTTGTTCTGTTTTGGTCCTTAATAATTTTTTGTTCTGTTTTGGTCCTTACTAATTTTTTGTTCTATTTTGGTCCTTAATATTTTCAAAAGAATTTATAATTGATCCTTAACTATTGAATATAGGCATATTTTTCTCGTCTCAAATCCGAACATTAGGGGACCAAAACAAAACTTTAGATAAGCATTAAGGACTAAAATAAGATTTTGGCCAAAAAAAAATTTTCGGCCCCCCCCTAACCAAAATACCTGGCTCCGCCACTGAATCCACCACTTAGGATACAAATGCAGATGAGTATATAGATGGATACCAATATATACGTTGAAGGTGATTATGATGTGTGCACAGGTTTAGCAAGCTATAATTGCTAGAAGAAAAGAAAGGCAATAATGTGTTTAGATACTAATGACTATACTTGAAAGAGAGTGAAAACAAAATAATTGATATAGAAAGGATTAGAATTTATGGACAAAATTACCTTTTCTCTTTTAGTTATAGGTTTCCCCTGTCTATATTTAGCGGTGTAGATAAAAATTAATCTCTTGAATAGGATCATAAAGATAACAAAATATTTAAGGCAACTACATTTTTAAGTCTCTTGCCTGAAACTTTTGGTTAATTAAGTATATAAGTTGGACCGACTTCTTGAACCATTTTATGAATATTGCAAATTGGTGGTCAAAATTACTTTCTTAAAACATTAATTGTATTGCATTTTAAGTGCACTAGTACTATATTATGAAGGATGATTTGTTGGTGGTGCAGCCTCTTATCATGTAATGATTTTGTGGTAGCTAGCCATGGCCACTCAAATTGAAAGGATATATATATATATATATATATATATTAGAAGCTTTCATTTTTTCTTTTCATTTACTCTTTTTGTTTGCTTTGAGATTAAAAATGGAAGATTCCTCTCTTAAAGCAAGAAAAGGTGAAGCTCGTTGAGGAAACTAATAATTAAGTGTGAAATATAATCAATCATAGCACAAAACAAAAGAGAATGAAGTAGAAGCGATGTTGGCCACAGAAACTTTTGCAAATAATGGAGAGCATTTGGTTTAGTGTTGTTCACATTGGTTTTGTTGGTAAGCATTACATATAATACGAAAGTTAGGGTTCAATTAAGAGACTAATTAGTAAAGCCAAAAGACAAAAGCTAATGGGGTTGGTATGTGTATAGTAATGTTGATGATTTCTGTGGCTAATAAATAGTGAGCATATATATATATATGCTTGACCATATACTGTCCATACATATATATATTGGTTTAACTTATTATATGAAAATTAAATTTTTATCTATATATGTTGTCATATTTCTTGATGTATTTGTAATTAATTAAATTCCTTTTAAGACATTTAAAATTAACGATATCAGAAGAATAGACAAATAGTTCTTAATTAATTTCTAACATTTGACTTTATTTTTGAGATTGGTTTTCTTTAATTACTATTTTGTAAATAGAATCTTTCTAGAATTACTTTAAGTTTTCTTTTGTGGCATTAGAAAATGGAAGATATATTCTAATTCTAATTTCTAAATAATCAAAGCCACTTTAATAATACTTTTCTTTATGCAATAATATTTACGTGAATGATTTAGTTTAGGAATGCCGACAAACGTCATGTTATTGCATAGTCAAACAAATATGTAATACTAATATGTAATATATTATGAAAAAGTTAATCCAAATAGTTAGTTGTTGTAGTATTATCTAGGCAGAAGTACTATTTTTTTTCAAATTTTACATCAATGGTCAATTTTATTTTAAATATTTTTTTTTTGTCAATTTCATCTTTAATGTTTCACATTTTGGTCAATTTTATCCTTTGCTCTTATTTTAGCCAAATATCATTGACAGAATTTATGTGACTAATAATATATAATATAAAATTGATAGAAAAGGAAACTCAAATCCTAACTCAGATTGAAAAATAGGATGCAGTTAGTCGTAAATTTATTGAAAGAAGTTAGTTAAAGGATAAAATTGACTAAATTGTGAAACATTAGGGACAAAATTGACAGCAGGAAAAGATTGAGAACGGAATTAACAGTTGATGTAAAGTTTGAGGACGAAATCAATACTTTTACCTATTATTTAAGTAAAGTTTCAAATTTAAAATTTTGTGTATGCAATTATGAATTATCTATATTGACAGATTCTTTTATTAAAGTAAGATGCGTGACAAAGTCGGGGGTTCGAATCCCGCCTTGTATATACAGCAACCAATTGGCCAGCAGCAGACCCTTAAATGGAGCACAGATCCACGGAGGATTAGTTCTTGGCCTATCGGGCTGAGGGATACCTTGAGAAACCAAAAAAATAAAAAGTAAGATGCGTGACAAAAATTGAATTTGAAATAATTAGAGAGAAAACTCCAAATATCATACGAACAACTAAAACACAAATATAATTGCCAACAAAGGTTGGCCCAGTTGGTAAGGAGTCAACTCATAACCCAAAAGGTCGTGAGTTCGAATCCCGCTGCTGATGTGAGAGCCTTGTTGGTAGGCGATCTGTAAGTACCTCTGTAAGCGCTCATAGAGCCTTGAGGCCTGCCCTGGCCTTGGTGAGCCCCCGGGGTCCAACTCACCTAAACTTTTTATTCTCCAAAAAAAAAAAAAACACAAATAT
>QANZ01037247.1:51348-65474 GCA_003254925.1 Chamaecrista fasciculata | reverse complement strand
AACAAGCACTTGAGGGATTTGGGAGACAGTTTATCGTTAGGTTGGAAGGGCGATCGTGCCTCTTCCACTTTCCACTACCGTTCCCATTGGCGGTCTGGGTCCGGATGCTTGTCTGGGCGTTCTGCATGTCCTTCAGTTTACTGAAGCGGCTCTTGGAGGCGACCTGGTTGTCCTCCTTGAGAATGAAATCGCGGACTTGCTTCAACAGCGCGTCCAGGGTCTTGGGGTTGGCGAGCGCCAACTCGTTGGAAAGGTTCCCTGGGCGTAGGCCCTGCTTGAAGGCGTGGATGGCCACGCTGTCTTCCAGGTCCTCCACTTCGTGACAGCGCTCGGAGAAACGCTTGAGGAAGTCCCTGAGGCTCTCGCTGGAGCCCTGAATGAGGTCTGCCATGACCGGGGATGGTTTTTTGTAAACAATACTGGTGGCGAAGCGCTTGAGAAAGGCGGCCTCCAGTTCATCGAAGTTGTGGATTGAGTAGTCTAGTAGGCGGGCATACCAGTGGAGTCCTTCTGGACCAAGTGTAGTGGGAAAGAGTTTGCATTTCTTTCCCTCCGTGAGAGATGCTAGCTGGATGTTCGCATGGAACGCCTTTAAATGCAAGTTTGGGTCAGCAGTTGGCTCGTAGGGCACCATCTTGACGGGCATCTTGAAGCCCTGTGGTACGATATCGCGCTGGATGGACACGGCGAACGGTCCCTTCTGGGGAATGAAGGTACCCGGCTCGTCCTCGAAACCAGCAGCTGGCGCGTTTTCCTGGGCCGAAGCAGCCGTTGTGTTACGGCGGCCGGGATTCGACCCCTGAGGCGTGCTGTGAACAGAGAGGCTCTGGAATTCGCGACGAAGAGACTCCGTCTGCTCCTTCATCATGCCCCGAAAAATGGACATGATGTCCATGGCTTGGAAAGTCTGGCCTGTGGCGCCCACATCGATTGTTGGTGGTGCAACTCGAGAGGGTGCTCCCTCTTCCCGATGTTCCTCCTGCTCCTGATCCTCCTGGGAGCCAGGGGCGTGCTCCTGGGAATCGGAGGGTTCGTCTAAGAGGGGATCGCGAGGGGAGTCGTTATGGGCCATAGCAAAGTGGAGATCACCTAGTTCAACAAGGTAAACGTTGGTGAGTTAGCTTTTGTAAAGAAAAAGCGATAGAGGACGAGCGTGAGAGCCCGCAAAGTTCAACAGGTGAGGAGGAGAGTTCCCCACGGACGGCGCCAATGATAAACTAGAAAATGGTAGCAGTTACCTAGTTCACCGGTTGAGGGCTGCAAGAGCCAAGAATCAAGTAAGAACCTGCAAAAGCTTCATAGGGGGGGCCCTGCGAAGAGTACTCCGACGCTCAAGTTAGTAAGAGTGATAGGAGAGCAAGAGAGTTTCAGAGTGTAAGAAGTAGCTAACCTTGAACTGCTGAGATGGGCTCTATTTATAGAGCAGGGAGGGGAGAGGTGGTCAGCGCGCGGGGCGGACCACGTGACCAGACACGATCTCCACTAGCGGAGATGGTGGAGACCGAGATTTGCGGAGCAAGGCAATCGTGGGTGATTGCGTGTTACTCAGCATGGCGGGCGCCAGGAAACTGGAGATCGTGGGTGTGAACAAGTCCGTAGCCCACGATCTCCCGCAGCGTGGATTGCGGAGCAAGGTAGTCGTGAATGACTACGTGTCATTTGGGGGGCGAGCGCCAAGACCCTGGACGGATCATGGCCCGCCCTTAACTGTGCAGAGGGCGCCTGTTTGGCTCGAGGGCGCCTTGCAAGGTGTGGAGGGGAGAAGAGGCCCGGTTCGAGGGCCGTTTAGGCGTACGCCCAAATAGTGATGTATCAAGTAATAATTAAAAGTGATTCATTACATTATTGCTTCTTAATGTAACCAATTACAGAATTACCATACCCATCTCCAACTATAAATTCAATGCATAAAATTGTGCCAGTAAGTTTGGTCATTGATCGAGTGGCAAACACAACAAAGACATTAAATAGTTATAGTTTTGACCAATACATTAAGGATATCAGTCTCTTTCGCTAAGTTCAATGATTTTCAAAAATCATGAAATAATATCAACTGAATGTCATAGTCAACAGAGAAACATTTGAAAGACTAACAGAATCT
Source organism: Chamaecrista fasciculata (assembly GCA_003254925.1). Taxonomy (NCBI): domain Eukaryota; kingdom Viridiplantae; phylum Streptophyta; class Magnoliopsida; order Fabales; family Fabaceae; genus Chamaecrista; species Chamaecrista fasciculata. Next base: position 63,373 of record QANZ01037247.1, on the reverse strand, counting down.
GCATTTTACCAAATCGAGTCAAGCAAGAAAGAGGAAAAGATTAGGAGCTTACGGAACAAAAACAACATTATACTCCGGTTCAAGGCAAATCACACACAAATCTAGCATTGCACTATCTCTCTTTGCACCATCCAATAAGTGGTCAGCCTTTTCACCTAATAAAAAGTCACAAATTTTGAGTAGCTATCAAAACAGGCATCACAAAATTAAGTAACATAGTTTCGCGGCAATGTACCTTCATTATCTTGTCATGATCTCTTAGCAGCTGCAGCAAGAACCTTGCATATACAGAAAGTTAGCACTATGTTCAGATTGATTAATTTATAAGACAAAGAGATGCATGGTAATGAAGTTGAATAACTTCAATTATATAGCAAAATGAAAACATGTCCTTTAAAGAAAAGAAAATCACCAGCCAATTAGAAGAAACTACATAATTCTGAAACTACGAAAAGCTACTCTTTCTCAGCATACTGATCCAAAAATAGAATCTAAACTTGCAATCTGAAACTTGGAATCCAAAAATGGAACTGAAACTTGCAATCATTACACTCAGCAAACTGAAGCTACAAAAAACAAACTTGCAATCTGAAACTACAAAAATGGAAATGACAATATATTGTGAACCAAAAAGAAAAAGCTACTCTTTCTCAGCAAACTGATCCAAAAAGCAATTAACATGCATACCAAGCCAATTAGAAGAAACTCAACAACATACACTTAAAACACAAAAGTAAGACTTCTTCTATTGTCATCATGGTGCATAACTGTGGGTTACCATATCATAATCTCAACAACCATTCATATTAGTATTAAAAACTTTCAACTAAACATTTTGGAATCAGAGGCAAAAAGATCACGAAGCCAGAAATAGAAATGAGCATTCCATATTCAAACTATAAAATCCCTAATTAAAGCGAAAAAATCAAAGAATAATATAAGAACATAATATACTTTCAACACCAAAGAATAACAGTAAAATCTTGAGTTCCGTATGCAAAAGAGCCACATAAATTTGAAGATATCAGGGACTAAAATGAATTTTCAGAGAATATATCTGGGTCAGTTGTGGAATTTAAGTTGAGGGCCCAAATGTCCTAGATCGTCTTTCTCCTTCGATCTTTTATATATATTTAGGGTTCAAATGTTTCTGGGTCACCAACTAATACTTCTCCCAAATAGATAAAAGCACTCAAAAATCAAACTACGATACATCTTTGGATCTCTTACCTCTCCGCCAATCTATGACCCTGATCGTCTTTCTCCTTCGATCTCTTACCGCTCCAGGCATTGCATGTTACAGCGAAGGAGGAGAAAGAAGATAGAGTGAGCGGCTGTCAGATTGAGGAACGACAGTGGGAGGAGAAGAACGACGACGATGGTTGCGGCTGACGACGACCTTCTTCTGACGACGGACGACGGCTAGGTTGGCTGAACATAGTTGTGAGTTAGGGTTTAGGGAAGAAAGGAGGAAGGAATTTTGAATTGGAAGGAGAATTTGAAGTGATTAAAGAATGAGAGGAATGAGGAACAGAGAAATGTCGAGAAGAATGAGAGAAAAAGAGAAATGAGGAAAAAAGAGGAAAATGAGAGGAATTTGAATTTTAAGCGCCATTTCTCACCATTTTAATGTTTAATTGGAAAAAAGAAAAGGAGGGACACGTGTCAAAGCCAGAGTGAAAATAGAAAAAAAAATTACTACTTTCAATAAGAGCTTGACACTTGTCAAAGCCAAAACATTGTTTTTTAGGATAGTAGTAGATAGTAGATAGTAGATAGTAGATAGAGTTAATAGCCTATGTTATTATGTTTATGAAACAATTTTAGGATATAGTTGTGAAGATGTTTCCGAATCCTTAAAAAAAAGAAGGCTGACACTAATCCCTTTGAGGGCATTTCCATTCATATCCATCTTTATCTTTGTCACCTTTTTTTTTATATCTTTCATTATATGATTGAAAACCCCAAAAATATCTTTCACTCTTATGCTTTGTTTTTATTGCCCCACAAAATGTTTGATAAATTGCTTCAATTACTATCCAAGACATTCCAAGTGTGCATTATTTATCGTCATTCAAAACTAAGGCTCTATGAGAGAATCAATCTAGGTTATGCCACTACAGTAAATTATTTAGAATTATTTGATACACCTTACGGTTAGTGAGATCACAAATATTAACGGTCAGTTTAGTTAATTGTATGTCCAAATAATAACTAAACCAAACTAACTAATTTTGATGCATTTTTAACCGAACCAAATCGCTAATTGTTCAATTTAGTTTTGTTTGATTTTGAAATGACAACATTCAATAATTAGGGATTAAAGTAAAATTATTGAGAAACATTAGAAACCAAAACAGAATAGAAAAAAAAATTAAGGATAAAAATAATTTAGGATAAATATTAGAGACTAAAATGAAGTTTTAACCAAATATTTATTTGAATAATTTTATAATAATATTATTTAAAAATAAAATAGAATGTATTCATAGACCAACCCTGTATTGATTATAACAAATATTGACATTCTAATCTAGAGAAGTCACTTTTGCCTGTCTAATACTCTACCACCGCATTCCGAGTTGTCGACATTGACTGCCACAGCGTACAATAGCGTCAACTACCTATCGAAATTAATGATTAGAAAGAAAAGTCAAAACTACACTTTTGGTCTAATATATTTTACTCAGCTCTCAATTTGATCTTGTATATTTTTTGTTGCTCTTTTGAGCTCATATCTTTTGATCAGGTGTAGAATTGATCTCATATCTTTTTTTTTTGTAGATTTTGCTCCATATCTTTGTAAAAGGTTTCACCGTTAGTCTCACAATATAAAACATTTTGTAAAGATATAAGACCGATTATGCAACTTAACTAAAAGATATGAAATCAATTCTGCAACCTGACCAAAAGATATAGAAGCTTAAGTGCAACACATGACCAAATTTAGACTTAAGCAAAAGATATGAGACCAAAAGTGTAGCAAAAAAATTTATGAGACCAAATTGAAACCTGATAAAAAGTTATAAGCCCAAAAGTACACTTTGCTCAAAAGAAAATAAAGAAACAAAAAAAGGCTAAAGTGCACTTTTGGTCTCATAACTTTTGATAAGGTCTCAATTTGGTCCCATAACTTTTTTTATTGCACTTTTGGTTCATATCTTTTGCTTAAGTTGCAAATTTGGTCCTATGTTACACTTTTGGTCTCATATCTTTGAGTCATGTTGCAAAATTAGTCTCATATATTTTGTCAGATTGTAGAATTGATCCCATATCTTTGGGTCAAATGCAGAATTGGTCCCATATATTTGGATCAGGTAAGACTGATGGTGAAACATTTTGCAAAAATACGGAACCAATTCTGCAACATGACCAAAAGATATGGGACCAAAAGTGCAACAAAAAAAGTTATGAGACCAAATTGAGACCTGAACAAAAGTTATGGGACTAAAAGTGCACTTTGACCTAAAAAAAATATATGAATGAAAGTCGTTTTAGACTTTTAGTTGCTATTTTTGTTTTTTTTTCTTTCTATTTCTTATTACAGCTACATATGAGCTACCTATTCCGTTGCCCGCCAATTGTCTCCGTCGAATGAAAAGCCCAAACCAATCTCCTTATTCTGGTCGCCGGAGATCCAGCTCCGGCCACCGGAGCAAGCGGGATAGCTCTGATTATGCCTCGTCGGAGGTCAGCGCCGTCGTCGACAAGTCAAACTCCGGCAGGAACCCCGTCTCTGCCGCCGCCAGATCAGTGGCTGCGATCTTCGTCGCTTGCTTCACTCCACCGGAGGCAAGTAGCTCGAAGAGCATCGTGGATTCTGAGGAGTTTAAAGCTCCTTCCGGTAGTTCCTCTATCTCTGTTTATATTTATTCATAAGGGGAAAATGGGGTTTCCATTTGTGTCTTTTAGATTTGAATTTTTGAGTCTGGTTACTTAATTTTGACCTTGTATACTGTTTGGCTGGTGAGAAAACGCTGGAAATTTGAGGAAAATTGGGTTCTGAGTTGGATTTTGTTTTTTGTCGGTATGATCAACTAAGCATACATTATGTAGTTCATCCCCTGAATCATGTGGATTTCCTGCTTTATAAGCGAGTTCCTGCTTTCAATTTATAATTTGTTCGACTTATAATGTGGATTTCTATATTAACTGGGTATTTCTTGACGCTTCGGTTCTCGAATCATGAATTTCTACCTGGGGTGTGAAGACTGTTTATTCCTTGCAACCTTTTCTGGCCCATGCGTGTATCTATGTGGAAGTGATAACATTTGAAGTTTTGAAATTAGACTTACACTTTCTACGAGCCATGCGTGTATCAGCATTAACTTTGTTTATTTCATCAGCACGTTTTCAAATGGGGTGGATTATTATTAACTTTGTTTATTTTATCAGCACATTTTCATAATTGTTAATTCTATTTGCTTCTTAGTTGCGTCCTATGCTTCAGAAGCTAGTTCTCAGAGAACACGCGGTTCATATGGAGGTTTCACTAGTAGCTCAAATAAATCAACCCGGGAAAAAGATCCAGGATCTCTGAATTTCACCTTGGAGTTTATTGTCCAAGCCACAAAAAACTTCTCCCCTACTTTCAAGGTTGGCCAAGGTGGTTTTGGGACAGTCTACAAGGCTAAACTTCGGGATGGAACTCCAATTGCAATAAAGCGCGCCAAGAAGGTTGTTCTTATTTTACAATTGACTTTTGTCTGCTTTAGTTTGTTGTGTGCCATTTTATGGGTGATAAATATTGGAGAAAATCCTTAATTCATTACCTTTCTGCAGAGTTCATATGAGAAGCATTTGGGTGTTGAGTTCCAAAGCGAGATTCAAACATTATCACGGATCGAACATCTGAATTTGGTCAAGTTCTATGGATATTTGGAGGAGGGAGATGAAAGAATTCTTGTTGTGGAGTATGTTCCTAATGGGACTCTAAGAGAGCATTTAGATTGTGAGTTTTTTGTTTTTTTTAAGCTTTATTTTTTATATTGTCTTCTTTGTGATTTGTCCTTGCTCTGTGCTTAATCTTTTAATGTCTAACTTAATCAAAGAACTTTTTCAGGCATTGGTGGAAACATTCTGGACCTTGCTGCAAGGTTAGAGATTGCAATTGATGTGGCCCATGCTATCACCTATCTTCATATGTATATAGGTATAAACTCCTTGTCTAACAAGCATGGATATTGATATAGATATAGGACAAAACAGGGGCACCGCAACAAAACAAAATTTCAAGTCATGTCTAAAATAAAGTGTATGACACAGGAACAATCTTTTGTGAACTGTTGGTGCTTCATAATTCATTGGTCAGCAGACTCTATGATAGGCCTACTGTTATTGGGCTGGTCCCACAGTAAATGTGGGGGGATTTGTAATTATTTAAAGAGGGTTTTGGGAAATAGAAGAGGGGGAATTAGTTGGGAAAGGTTGGGAGAGACTTGGCCTCTCAGAAGCCAAGGTTGGGAGAGAGTCTAACCTCTCAATAGCTAGGCATCTTATGTTATTTCTATTCTTCTTCTTGTTCTAGTGTTTTTTCTTGCTTCATTAACTATATCTAGGCTGTTTGGTTTACTGTTTTGGTTGTTAGAGTTATTCTACACTGATATATAAAAAATAGTCACTGTTTTAGCCCTTATGAGGCCCCTATTCTCTATCAATATTAGTAAAATCAGTGTGGGTTCTAACACTCTATCACCAAAATCAGTTCAAGAAAGTTGTATGTACTGATAATATGGCAAGCTCCTAATGATCTTATGGCCATTGTATATTGTATTCGCTTTGCAGATCATCCTATCATTCATAGAGACATCAAATCTTCCAACATTCTTCTGACTGAAAATTTTCGAGCAAAGGTAGCTGATTTTGGTTTTGCAAGACAGGCACCTGACAGTAGTTCTGGTGTGACCCATATATCTACCCAAGTTAAAGGAACTGCTGGCTATTTGGATCCTGAATACCTCAAAACTTATCAACTTACTGAAAAGAGTGATGTTTATTCTTTTGGCGTTCTACTTGTTGAACTTGTCACAGGTAGACGTCCCATTGAACCAAAATTTGAACTCAGGGAGCGAATAACTGCAAAATGGGTATGTTCCCCTTTTTTCCTTTCTTAGTTATTCATGTCTAATCGTGAAGAAATTGATCTACATTTTGAAGTTTAGCACTTCATTTTCAAGATGGCATCTTTCTAATCTATGTACAAAATTAAGTCTCATCATCCAGTTTTGTTTAACATACAGGATGGTAGCTTATTACATGTGATTGTGACTGGTTTTATTGAACTGTAGGCTATGAAGAAATTTATTGAAGGTGATGCCATCTCGGTCTTGGACCCAAAACTAGATCATTCTGCTGCAAATATTCTAGCCCTAGAAAAGATACTTGAACTAGCCTTGCAGTGTTTGGCTCCCCGTAGACAAAGCCGACCAAATATGAAGAAATGTGCTGAGATCCTTTGGACCATTCGCAAGGATTACAGAGAGCTTTCAGCGTCAGACTTTCGTTCAGTTTCCTCCACATCCCACAGGAGTGCATCAATAAAAGAGTGAGAATCCTAGGTAAACATATTTGGGTATATATCATGCACTGCCTCAACACCATTTGTTACGTCAAACCATGGCCACAAGGCAACACTGAGCTAAATTGAGGGCATAAGTTGGTCTTCGAAAATAATGAATGTTACAAGTTAGTGTTTTGGTAATTGTGTCCAGAGAACTAATATGCAATGAATTTGTTATTTGAATGGACTGAGTCATGAATTCATTTGTTTTAGAGAACTACATCTTAATGAATCTAATAGTCATAAAGCAATTTGAGCTTCTGGGTGGGTCCAAAAGTTGTAGCTTGTGTGAAGGAATTTGGTATCACAAGTGCTTTGCTTTCTCGGATTAGTTATTCTTTTCATGGGCAGATGTATAGTTTGTGTTGCTTTTTGGGTGGGGGGTTTGCATTTTGTTTCCTGGAGATGTGATGGCTGTTATATTTACAGTTACTTTGTGTCAATATATCTATTTACTTTTTCAGCATTTATCTCAACTATATATATTTGCTTGTACACGAGTTTAGTCAGTTATTAATCTTCCTTGTTTAATTCATTTTCCATTCATGTGAAGCATGATGACACTTTCTTGAATGTGATCTTATCAAAATGCATCCTACCTCTTTGCAAAAACATTCATGTATGAGCTCTTAGATTTACAGATTTGAGCCTACTAAGATAATAGATTTGAAGAAAAGACAAGATTCCTGTTAAGGTATATTATTTTGCTAAAAGAAGTTACCATATATATGTTACTTGTAAGGTAAGTTATTCTTGCTATAAGAATATAGGAGTAAACTAATAATTTTGGTCCCTGAAAGATCACCGAGCCGACAACTCAGTCCTTAGAAGATTAAAATGTATAGTTTAATCCCTGAAAGATCAAAACGGTATACTAATTAGTCCTTTTCATGGACTAAATAATATACCATGTTAATCTTTTAGGGACTAAAAAGTATACCGTTTTGATTTTTCAATGACTAAATTGCACATTTTAATCTTTTGAGGATTAAGTTGTCAGCTCGGTGATATTTGAGCATCAAATTGTTAGTTTACTCAAGAATATAGTATATGCAATTGGTCATAGAGAAATCATTGGCAATCAATTCATACAGTTGAAGCAAGTTCAAAAGTGAAGTTGGAATTCGTAACACAAGAAAGTTTTGGGTATTAAAAGAAGTATGGAACACTCACATTTCTCTCCAAGGAAGAAGGGCAGAACTGAAAAAATGGTAGACCAATTGAAGTGGGAGATTAATGATGAGCTGAAGAATATGATTGAAACAATGAATCTGGGGTTCAGGCAAGCTGTCCCACATCAGCTTCCACCCCTACCATGAAGTTGCTGAGCTCGAATTGTAGGGTATTGGCTGGCAACCTTGCAGTTCGAAGAGTGCACCAGTTAATCAGTAGTTTCTCAACTTTACTTGTGTTTTTGTGTGAAAATCGTTGTACATCACAACGAATTTTCAGTTTATTCCCAGATCTTGATCCTAAAAATATGTGTGGTTGCTGCCATAGGTAGAAGTAGAAGTGGTGATCTTTTGTTATGGTGGTAAGATTTTTGTAATGTAGAGGTGTTGGCAACCTCAAAAAATTAGATTAACGCTAGAGTAATAGTTAATGGTGTGTTGTTTTATATTACGTGTCTTTATGGAGCTCCTTTTCTCTATAATAGACCTCAAGTTTGGAACTTAAGGTTATGTTTGGGAGTTTTAGTGAGGATGGAGAGGAGTGGACATTAATGGACACTAATAAAGTGAAGTGGAGTGGACATCCAAACATAATTTTTTTTTATCTTTTGTCCCTTCCTCTCCTCTCCATTCCCCCTTTGACATCCCATCCAAACACACTACATCCAATGGACTAAGTAGATATGTTGTTTGGGAGTTTTTGATGAGGAAGGAATGGACACATATTAATTTTGTTTGGAATTTATTAGTAATGGAATAGAATGAAGTGGACACATGTAATATTTTGAGGTTGTATGGGTGATTGCAATGAAGTCGTCCATGTAAAGGTCAAAGGGTTATTTTGGTCCTAAATGTATGTCCAAGTGTTCATTTTGGTCCATTATGTTTCAAAATATTCAACTTGGTCCTAAATTTTGACAAAATGTTTCATTTTGGCCCTAAATATTGGTAAAATGTTTCAATTTGGTCTTAAACTATTGAATTTAGTCATATTTCTCTCATCTTTATTTCAAGTTCAAAGGACTTATTTAAGAGGAACTCGTAGTTTTGAATTCGTCGCATTCAAATTTGAAACGAGAGATTTATGATCGATTCTGCTTGTTTGACCATGAAATCAACGGTTTACTTTAAGGACCGATTTGATCTCGTTTGCTGACGACCATAACTGGATAGAGAAAATACGTCTTGAAAACAATACATAACTCTAAACTCGTCACGTTTAAATTCGAAACAAGGCATATTCAATAGTTTGGAGCCAAAATGAAACATTTTTCCAATATTTAGAACCAATTTGAACATTTTGAAACATAATGGACCAAAATGAACATTAGGGCATACATTTAGGACCAAAATGACCCTTTAACTGCCTATAAATGATAAATTAAGGAACAATATGGAAATAGATTCGAAGTCCAATCCATCCGAGTCGGAGGGAGGAAATCATGGCTTGAGCACTGACTTATCAGTTTATGAGTTTAGGGACTTTCATGCTTGTCTTCTTTAGTTACTTTAAGATTTGATGTTTTAGTTGTTTAATATTACGGATTTTCCTATGTAATTTGAGTTTTGGATGATTCTCATGAGTTTATATTACCTTCAGACGTTTAGTGACAGTTCAACTAATCTAAGCAATAGCCACTCAAAAAATTCTCTCTCATGAGAGTCAAGTTTTTTCTCAAACCTCTCCTCGTGAGGGATCACCTCTCTCTTTCATGAGAGATTTCACCCTATTTCATATTAGGGTTATCGGCGGTGCCTCCTAGCTTTGGCCTTCTGCGGTGGCGCTCTTTTCTGTGTGCTACGGCGGTGGTTTTCTAGTTTAGGTGGTTTTCGGCGAGTTTCCTTCCCAGACCTGTGTACTCTCTGCTCGTGTTCGTTTGTTTTCTGCGGCGGGTTTTGTGGCGGCGGCGTTCTGGATCTGGTCTGGTTTTTTTTTTGTGTTTCCAGTTCTTTATATGGTTGTAGCTTTAGTTGGATCTCTAGATCCGTTAACTTGGCAGCTGATTGTCTTGCCAATTTGTCTGATACGAAGATGGGTCCTCTTGGATGGGTTGCAAACCCCCCACTTTTCGTCAGTTGATGTTCTGTCTAGTGTTCTTGTTGATGCTAGGGAGAGATTGGATTATTTTGTTGTGCTTTTGTTTGTAATGTGCTTGGCTTTGCCTTGTTTTTGAATGAATTATTTTTTTCAGGCAACAAAAAAAAAATTATATTACCTTCAGACACATTTTGATTCAATATGATAAATTTTTGTTGTAAGCTCTTGTTGTGTTGATGATTATGTGTTAATTTTAGTTCCAATTGCTAATTAATAACTGAACTAATTCTAAGATTTAATCTTGCCATTGTTAATTGTGGTTTGGATGATTTGATTATTTAGTTAACTTGTTTATGGGCTGATTAATAATTAAGTTGACTAATTTATTTCTTCGTGTTTATATGGCATGGCAATCATAATTTGATGCTTCCATGAGTCTCCCATGATCTTTTGGCATGCCATGATTGTCTCTAGTCCTCATCTCCGAGTGTTTTTATATATTATCTATTGCATTCAATCTAGTCCCTCATTATTGCATTTATAATTTTTAGTTCATTTTAGTTAATCAATCATACATACACGCCCTCTACATCAATTTTGTTTGTGTTTAGTGTAATTTTTAGCCAATTCAATTGAGTCTTTGTGCCTTGAATTGTTGTATTCCTTTACGTTCACGGAGTCCTTGAGAGACATGATCTAGTGAGCATCACTTTGCTATATTCTAGCTGGTTTCTTTGATGCGCCCATGATAAGCGCAATTAAAAACAAGAGGAAAAATACAAAAAACTCGGTAAAGAGAAAAGATGATCTCAAGCTTGCTTCAAAATGTGATAGAGAGAGTTAAAACACAAAGTCGATTTAAAAACTTGCCACACCTCATAAACCAATTTGAAAATCGTCTAAACTTAATATTTTATGACCTAAAACATTTCCAAGTTTAAACATCCCCTAAGTAATATAAAAATAGTAATAATGAAAAGACTTATATATAACCAACAAAGAGTTAGTCTAATTAGCAATAAGTTGTTTGGTATCGTTTAATTAAGCCAGGTCCCGAGTTTGAGATTTTCTCAATATTGCTACTCTTATTAAGAGATTCTCCTGATTAGATGCGCAAAGCAATTCAAGTCCATATTAGTCAAAACAAAACTCTAAAAATAGGGCTGAAAACAAAACGAAAAATAAGACTTATGTAAGTAAAACAACTAATCATTGTGGGATATTGTTGGTTTTCAATGGTGTTTCTCACATGTTGGGTGCGCATGGCACTTTTTTCTTTTCTAGTTAGGCAAAACACTCTTTTGTGCCCCTAACGTTTACGGTGATTTTCAGTTATGCCCCTAACGTTTCATTTGTGTCAGTTGTGTCCCCAATGTAAAACGTTAATTTCAATTATGCCCCCAATTTCAATCATCCACAAAAAAAAAAACACCATTTTCGCACGATTTGAGCTCGGTTTTGATCAAATTTCATATGGGTTTTAATTTTCGGACATCACAAACTTGATTCCTTGGATCAATTTCAAAGATTAAGTTCAAAATAGTCCCAAATCCGAAGAAAATAGGACCCGATGAACCCCAAAAAGGACCAAAACAAAATGCAGCAAAACGAAGCATTTTTCTCAAAATTTCCATGTGCAAAATGATCCTTAGGAGCCGAAAATGAGTACCCATAAACTCATTTATCAAAACAAACTGAAATGAACACGGATCAAAGCTCAAAAGTTTCGAAAAACGGTACACTAACGAGGGTGGAGGCATAATTGAAACTAACGTTTCACATTGGGGGCACAACTGACACAAATGAAACGTTAGGGACATAATTGAAAATCACCGCAAACGTTAAGGGCACGAAAGGGTGTTTTGCCTTCTAGTTAACATCCTTATTATTACATTTTAACTTAAATAATCTTGCTTCTCCTTTTATTTAGGAGTAAACTCCCAAACTGGTCCCCGAATTATTGGGTCGCTGACAGATTGGTCCCTGATTTATGGAAATTGACAAATAGGTCCCCGAATTTTACTAACGTTAGTCAAATTGGTCCCTGAAGCCGTTAACTGCTGACGTGGCACGTTAAGTGCCACGTCAGCAGTTGGAAAACTAAAAAAAAAGCCAACTGTGCGTGCCACATCAGCATTAATAATAAAAAAAATATTTCATTCAAAATTCAAATAGGTCCCTGAGTTATATTTTTATCTCATTATTCTCAATTTCCCCTCTTTTTCATCATCTTCATTCATTTTAGTCCCAAATCCT